>JAPFBE010000114.1:0-139999 GCA_034336665.1 Luscinia megarhynchos | reverse complement strand
TTTCATTACGATGCCGACCTTTAATAATTTGACAATAATTGATGACCTTTGTACACTCAATCAATTCCTTGAATGACCTTTACTAATTTGAATCGTGTCGATGACCTTGACCAGCCGACCATCCTGATGACCTTTGGCCACCCTTAACGACCTCAGACTCACGGACGACCAAATCGACCTTGACCAATTTTGACCACCTGATCTAATTCTTTGACCACCTTGATGACCTTGACCATCCTGCAATGACTTCTACCACCTTGACCACCTTTGAATGACCTTCGTGGCCACCAATTCATCCTGACTGACCTGACCAACGACCAGTTTGATGACCCTGACCACACCGACGACCTCAGCCACCTCAGACCACCTTTGTTCACCGTGGCCACGGACCAATCTTTGACCATCCTGAATGAAATAAATTCTGGACCACCTTTAAATGACCTCTGTGCCAATTTGACCACCACAAACGACCTTTGACCACCTTTGACCAATTCTGACCACTTTGACCATCCTGACGACCCTTGTACACTCGACCATCCTGACTGACCCTTGACCACCTCAGACCATCCTGGCGATCTTTGACCACCGGACCATTTGATGACCCTTAATCGCCAATCGATGACCCTTCGTGGCCACTTTGACCACCTCCTGAACGACTTCAGTCCACTGACCATCAAATGACCCTGACCACCTTTGACCACCTCTGATGGAATCTTTGACCACCTGACTTCGACCTTTGACCACCTCAGACCATCCTGTATGACCTGGCGGACTCATCCTGAATGACTTTGCCACCCTTGACCACCTTAAATGACCTTGTGCCACTTCGTACCCATCCTGATCGACCCTTGGACCACCTTCGCGACCATTTTGATGACCTTTGACCATACCTCGATGACCCTCGTGGCCACTCTGGACCTCACCTTTGACGACCCTTGCGGCCCTTCTGACTACCAATGACCCTTGGACCACCTTTGACCACCCTAATCGACCTTTGACCAATTTTGAACCACACTCACGACTCCTGACCATCCTGATGACCCTTCGTGGCCACCCTGACCATCCTGATGACCCTTGACCACCCTTGATGACCCTCAGCCACCCAGACCATCCTGATCTTCAGCCACGGGACCATCCCCGACTGACCCTTTGACCACCCGACCATCCTGATGACCCTTGGACCACCCTTGCACCATTTTGATGACCTTTAGTGACACCTCGACGACCTCTTGTACACCCAGGGACCACATCAAAACGTGACCCTTGACCACCCGGACCACCTGACGCAATTCTTTGACCAATCTGACGACCCTTGACCATCTTTGAACGACTCTGCCACCCTGACCACCTTTGAATGACCTCAGCCACCGGGACCATCCTGGATGACCTTTTGACCAATTCTGGATGACCCTCGTACACCTTCAGACCATCCTGATGACCTCGTGTTACCTTCGGACCATCCTGATGACCTTTGACCACCTCGTGACCACGCCTGATGACCTTGTGGCCACCACCGGATGACCTCGTGCCCCTCTGCACCATAATCAAAACGCACCTTTGACCACCTTTTGACCACCCCCTGACGCACTCTTGACCACCTCCTCGTGACCTCACACTCTGACCGGACCTCGGCACATTAATTTCTGACCAATTCTCCAACTCA
Organism: Luscinia megarhynchos; assembly: GCA_034336665.1. NCBI lineage: Eukaryota > Metazoa > Chordata > Aves > Passeriformes > Muscicapidae > Luscinia > Luscinia megarhynchos. Next base: position 138,336 of record JAPFBE010000114.1, on the reverse strand, counting down.
TCTCACTCGCCCATCCATCCACACCACACCACCGTCCGTCCAACCTCCCTACGCACTGTCCAGGCGTCCGGGCCGGCCTGACCGTCACGTTCCCCAATCTAGGGTCACTCATATTCCAGCGTTCAAGCGTGACGTCCGCGTCAGCGGCCGGCGTACGTACGCGTCCTGTCCGCCGGCTGAAGAAGAAGGCACTGCGGATATTCATGATTTCGTCTGTTCTGCCAGCCCCATTAGTCCCGCACTGCGGACAGGTTCCTCGCTGGTCATCAGCCGATGCCGCGTTGCTGGCTCACCCTGCGAGGAGGTATCACCGCGGTCAGCAAACCAAAACCTCCAAAACTCAAAGAAATCCCACAAAACCCCCAAAATTGCTAAAATTCCCATAAAATCTGACAAAATGACCAAAATGACCCAGGAATCCCCACGGTTCTCAGCATTGTGGTCACCTGTGCGGTCACCAGTGGTCACCAGTGGTCAGCAAATACCAGAAACCCCAAAACCCCAAAACTGCAAAATTCCCGTGAAATCGACAAAATGACCAAAATGACCTTAGAAATCTCCCAGGACAGGTTGTCAGTTCAGTGGGTCACCAGTGGTCAGCAAACCTAAAACCCCAAAACTCCAAAACTGTAAAAATTCTATAAAATTAGACAAAATGACCAAAATGACCCAAAAATCCCCAGGACAGGTTCTGCTGACTCATCGTTGACGCGGTGCTGCTGGCTGGCTCACCCTGGGAGGAGGGCAGGTGGTCACCGGTGGTCAGCAAATCCAAAACCCCAGCCAAAACCCACCAAAACCCAAAAATGCAAAAATTCCCATAAAAATCGGACAAAAATGACCAAAATGACCCAGAAATCTCCTAAAAATAGATTCTAGCACAGGGGTCACCTTAGTGGTCACTCAGTGGTCAGCAAATCATAGAAACCCAAAACCCCAAAACTGCAAAAATTCCCGTAAAATTGGACAAAATGACCAAAAATGACCCAGGAATCTCCCAGGACAGGTTCTCAGCACAGTGGCTCACCCAGTACAGCAAACCCAAAAACCCCAAAACCACCAAAACTGCAAAATTCCCATAAAAATTTGGCAAAAAATGACCAAAATGACCCTAAAATCCCTCAGGACAGGGTTCTGGCTGGACCATCAGGGTTGACGCCGGGTGCTGCTGTGCTCACCCTGGGAGAGAGGTAGGGTGGTCACCGGTGGTCAGCAAATCCAAAACCCCAAAAAAGCCAAAACTCCACCAAAAACAAAAGTGCAAAAATTCCCATAAAAATCAGACAAAAAATGACCAAAATGACCCAGGAAATCTCCTAAAATAGATTCTTAGCTACAGGGGTCACCTAGGGGTCACTAGTGGTCACCGGGTCGGTCGTAGCACACACAAAATCCCCCAAAACTCAAAAGAAATCCCAATAAAACCCAAAATTGCAAAATTCCCGCTAAAACTCCCTCTTAAAAATGACCCAGAATGACCCAGAAATCTCCTAAAATAGATTCTTAGCACAGTGGTCACTCAGTGGTCACTCAGTGGTCAGCAAATAATAGAAACCCAAAAACAAAACTGCAAAAATTTCGTGAGAAAAATTGGACAAAAATGACCTCAAAAATGACTCCAGAAATCTCCCATAGGACAGGTTCTCAGCACAGTGGTCACTCGGTGGTCACTCAGTGGTCACTCAGTGGACTGGCAAATCCAAAAACAAAAAGCCAAAACCCACAAAATCCTAAAAGTGCAAAAATTCCCATTGAAATTGGACAAAAATGACCAAAAATGACCCGTGAAATCTCCTCTACAGATTCTTAGCTATCGGGGTCACTCTAGTGGTCACTAAAGTGCGTCACTCAGTGGTCAGCACACACCCAAAAAATCCCCAAAACTCAAAAAGAAACTTCAATAAAACAAAAATGCAAAATTCCCATAAAAATCGGACTATGACCCAGAATGACCCGTGAAATCTCCTAAAATAGATCTTAGCACAGTGGTCACTCAGGGGTCACTCAGTGGGTCACCGTCGGGTGGTCAGCACACCCAAAAATCCCCCAAAACTCAAAGAAATCCCACAAAAAACCCAAAAATGCAAAATTCCCATAAAAATCGGACAAAAAATGATCAAAAAATGACCCAGGAATCTCCCCAGGACAGGTTCTCAGCAGCGTGGGGTCACTCAGTGGTCACTCAGTGGTCACTCGGGTGGTCAGCAAACCCAAAAACACCAAAGTGAAAAATTCCCATAAAATTCGGCCAAGAAATGACCCAAAATAGGCCAAAAATGACCTTAAAACAGGACAGGCTCGCTGACCGATCAGGTTGACGCTGCGTTGCTGGCTCACTCCCGCGTGGAGGGAGGGTGGTCACCAGTGGTCAGCACCTCCCTAAAACCCCAAAAAGCCAAAACCCACCAAAACTAAAAGTGCAAAAATTCCCATTGAAATCGGACAAAAATGACCAAAAATGACCCAGAAAAACTCCTAAAATAGATTCTTAGCACAGTGGGTCACCTCAGTGGTCACTCAGTGTCAGCAAATCATAGAAACCCCCCAAAACCCCAAAACTGCGTAAAATTCCCATAAAAATCGGACAACAAAAATGACCCAAAATGACCCAGGACCCTCCCTATGTGACAGGTTCTCAGCTAACAGTGGTCACCAGTGGGCAGCAAGCAAACCCAAAAACCCCAAAAAACTGCTAAAACTGCAAAATTCCCCGTAAAGTCTGACAACAAAAATGACCCAAAAATGACCCAAAAATCCCCAGGACAGGTTCTGGCTGAACCATCAGGTTGACGCTGGTGCCGCTGGCTCACTCCTGGGAGGGAGGGTGGTCACCAGTGGTCAGCAAATCATAGAAAACCCAAAACCCCAAAACTGCAAAATTCGTGACCACATCAAACGACCCAAAATGACTGAAATCTCCCAAAATAGGTTCTCAGCACAGGGGTCACTCAGTGGTCACTCAGTGGGCAGCAAATCATAGAAACCCAAAACCCCCAAAACTGCAAAATCTCCCATAAAAATTAGGACAAAAAAATGACCAAAAATGACCCAAAATCCCCAGGACAGGTTCTGGCTGACCATCAGGGTTGATCGCCGTGCTGCTGGTTGGCTCACCCTCCTGAGGAGGGCAGGGTGGTCACTCGTGGTCGTCAGCAAATCCAAAACAAAAGCCAAACCCACCAAAACCCCAAAGTGCAAAAATTCCCATGTAACTGCAGACAAAAATGACCAAAATGACCCAGAAATCTCCTAAAATAGATTCTTAGCTACAGGGGTCACTCATGTGTCACTCAGTGGTCAGCAACAATAGGAAACCCAAAACCCCCAAAACTGCAAAAATTCCCGTAAAATCGACAAAAAATGACCAAAATGACCCAGAAATCTCCCATGACAGGTTGTCAGCTCAGTGGTCACTCAGTGGTCAGCAAACCCAAAACCCAAAACCCCCAAAACTGCAAAAAATTCCCGTGAAAATTGACAAAAATGACCCCAAAATGACCCAAATCCCCAGGACAGGTTCTGGCTGAACCATCAGGCCGACGCGGGTGCTGCTGGGTTCACCCTGAGGGTGGTCACCGTGTCAGCACCCCCAAAACCCCAAAAAAGCCGCCAAAACTCCACCAAACTCCAAAATGCAAAAATTCTATTAAAATCGATTAAAATGACTGTTCACCCAGAAACTTAAAATAGATTCTTAGCACAGGGTCACTCAGTGGTCACCTTCAGTGGTCAGCAAATAATAGAAACCCAAAACCCCAAAACTGAAAAATTCCCATAAAAATCAGAAAAAAAATGACCAAAAATGACCCCAGAAATCTCCTAAAATAGACTCTAGCACAGTGGTCACCATGGTCACTAACACGGGTCAACAATAACACCCAAAAATCCCCAAAACTCAAAAGAAACCACAAAAAACCCAAAATTGCAAAATTCCCATAAACCAATTAAAAATGACCAAATGACCCAGAAATCTCCTAAAATAGATTCTAGCACATGGTCACTCAGTGGTCACTCAGTGGTCAGCAAAAAAATCAAAGAAACCCACAAAACCACCAAAACTGCAAAAATCTCATAAAAACAAAAATGACCAAAAATCACCCAGAAATCTCCAACAAAATAGTTCTCAGCAACATGGTCACCAGTGGTCACTCAGTGGTCACCAAGTAAATTAAAAACAAAAAATCCCAAACTCAAAAAACCTACAAAACCCCAAAATTGCAAAATTCCATAAAATTGGACAAAAAGACAAAAATGACCCAAAAATTCCTAAAAATAGGCTCTCGCTAAATAAGGTCACTCAGTGGTCACTCACTAGGTCACTCAGGTCAGCAAAAAAACCCAAAAAACCAAAACCCACAAAACCCCAAAAGAGCAAAATCCCCAAAAATCCAAAAACCCAAAACCCAAAAATCACAAAAAAATTTCCCCCAGGAGATTCTCCACAGCCACCAGGCCACCCAGGGTCACACAGTGGTCACCAGTGTCAGCAAGTCCAAAAATCCCAAAAGCCAAAACCCACTAAAACCCTAAAAGTTCAAAACTCAAACGGTCAAAAAACCTAAAATCACCCAAAATCACCCAAAAATCACACACACAGGTTCACACACAGCACCAATGGTCACCAGTAATGTCACCAGTGGTCACAAATCCAAAACCCAAAAGCCAAAACCCCACCAAAACCCCAAAATGCAAAACCCAAATCAACTAAGAAATCACCCAAATGACCAAAATGACCAAAATCCCCAGGAGGTTTCACATGGTCACCCAGTGGTCACCACTGGTCACTCAGGGTCACCCAGGGTCAGCAAACCCAAAACCCCAAAAGTGCAAAAACCTGTAAAACAGTGTAAAATAACCCCAAAATGACCCAAGAACATGGCTCAAAATGTCCCAGAAATGCCCAGGAGGTTCACGCACAGGGGTCACTCAGGGGTCACACAGGGTCACACAGGGGTCACTCAGGGGTCACCAATGGTCACCAGGGGTCACTCAGGGGTCACTCAGTGGTCACTCAGGAGGTCACTCCACTGGTCAGAGTCACTTGGGTCACCTCAGGGGTCACTCAGGGTCACTCAGGGTCAGTGGTCACTCAGGGGGTCACCTCAGGGGTCATTGGTCACTCAGGGGTCACCTTCCAGTGGTCACTCACTGGTCAGGGGTCACTTGGGTCACTCCAGGAGAGTCACTCCAGGGTCACTCAGGGGGTGACTCCAGGGTCCTCCAGGGTCACTCAGGGTCACTCACTGGTCACTCAGTGGTCAGTGGTCACTCAATGGCTCACTCAATGTCAGTGTGGTCACTCAATGGTCACTCAGTGTCAGGTCACCAATGGTCACCTAGTCACTCAAGGGGTCAATGGTCTGCGGAATGGTCACTCAGGGTCACTCGTCACTCACTGGTCACTCAGGAGTCACTCCGACACTCAGTGGTCAGTGGTCACTCAATGGTCACTCAAGAGTCACTCAAGGTCACACACTCAGGGTCACTCAATGGTCTCTCACTCAGTCACTCAGGTCACTTAGGGGTCAGTCAGGGGTCACTCACTGGTCACTCAGAACACTCAGTGGTCAGTGGTCACTCTCTAATGGTCACTCAAGGGTCCCTCAGTCACTCAATGGTCACTCAGAAGGGTCACTCAGTCACTCAATGGTCACTCAGGGTCACCTAGGGTCACTCCAATGGTCAACTAGGGTCACCATCAGTCACCAATGGTCACCAGTCAACTCAGGCACCAGGTCACTCAATGGTCACCAGGCACCCAGTCACTCAATGGTCACCAAGTCACCCCACTGGTCACCCAGCAAGGTCACCAGGGTCACCACACCACCACCAGGGTCACCATCACCAATGGTCACCTCATGGGTCACCCAGGGTCACTCAGGGTCACCCAATGGTCACTGGTCACTCAGCCACCATTATCAATCAGGTCACCCACTGGTCACTCGGTCACTCAGGGGTCACCAGACACTCAGTGGTCAGGTCACCAGGGGTCACACAGGGTCACTCCGGCCACCCAGCACCAGGGTCAACCCAGGGGTCAGTCACCAAGTCACCATTGGTCACTCAAGGTCACCCAGAGGTCACAACCAATGGTCACCAGGGTCACTCAATGGTCACCAGGGGTCACTGGGTCACCAGGGGTCACTCAATGGTCACCAGGGTCACCCCATTGGTCACCAGGGTCACCCACACCAATGGTCACCCAGGGTCACTGTCACCAAATGGTCACCACACAAGGGTCACCAGGGTCACTCAGGGTCACTCATTGGTCACCAGGGCACTCAGTGGTCACTCAGGGTCACTCAGGGTCACCAGAGGTCACTCAGGGTCACCAATCAGGGTCACCAAGGGTCACCAATGGCACTCAGAGGTCACCAGGGTCACCAAGGTCACTCAGGGGTCACTAGGGATCAGCACACATACAAAACCCCAAAATCTGGCCCAAAAATCACCCCAAATTCCAAAAAAATCAGCCAAAAATGCCCCCAAAATTGCCCAAAATTTCCCAAAAACTTCCCCAAAAAATCACCAAAATTCCCCAAAACTAACCCCAAAATTGCTGGAGAAACTGCCCAAAATATCTCAAAAATCCCCAAAATCCCCAAAATTCCAAGAAATTGTCCTAAATATTCCCAAAAATTCCTCCAAAATTAACACCAAGTGACCCAAAAATTTCCAAATGTTCTCATACCCAAAAATGGCCCAAAATTGCCCAAAATAATAATAAAAAATCCTAAAATTCACACAAAATGCCCTAAAATTGCAGAGAATTTGTCCAAAATATTCCAAAATATTCCCAAAAATTCACAAAACTGGCCCTAAATTTTACAAAATTGTCCAAAATTCCCAAAATATTCCAAAAATTCTTCAAAATTTGCAAAAATTTCAAAAATTCACAAAATATTCCCCAAAATGCCCTAAAATTGCTGAGAAATTGCCCCAAATATTCCCAAATTATTCCCAAAAAAATTCCTCTAAAAATTCTCAAAAATGCCCCAAAATTGCCCAAAATATTAAAAAAATCCTAAAATTCACAGAAAATGACCCAAAATTGCCGAAATTGTCCAAAAATATTCCCAAAAAATCCACAAAATTCCCCCAAAATTCCCAAAAAATGGCTCCAAAGTTGACAAAAACTGTCCAAAATTTCCCCTAAAATATTCCCCAAAAATTCTAAAAATTTCTAGAAAAAAATTCTCAAAAATGTCTCCAAAATTCTCTAAAAGTTCCTTTTAAAACAGCCCAAAAGATCCCCCAGGAAGTTCCTCAAATTTCCCCCAAAATTGCCTCTGTGAATTCAAAGGAATTTTAAAATAAATTTCAAAAATTCACAAAAATTCAAAAGTTCCCAAAAATTCTCCAAAAAATTCTCCTGAAATTAGAGGAAAAATTATTAAAAATTGCCAAAAAAACCCCAAAAAATTGCCAAAAATTCCCGAAAATCACCCAAAAAAACCTCCCAAAAAATCTCAAAAATTTGCAAAAAATCCCCAAAATTCTCCCAAAAATCCCATGAAAATTCTCCTGAAATTAATTAAAAATTCCAAAAAAAATTGCCAAAAATTTCCAAAAATTTCCCCCAAAATTGCAAAAAAAAATTGAAAAAAAAGACCCCAAAAATTCACAAAAAATCCCCAAAATTTTCCCAAAAATCCCTGAAAGTTCTCCCAAAATTAAAAGAAAAATTCCAAAAAATCCCCTCAAAAATCACAAAAAATCTCCAAAAAATCCCCCACAAAAATATTTAAAAATTCCTGAAAAATCCCCAAAAAGTTTCCAAAATCTTGTAAAAATTCACCAAAAATTGCCAAAAAATTTTCAAAAAAATCCCCCAAAATTTGTAAAAAATCCCTAAAATTCTTCCCAAAATTCTTCCCAAAATTCTCCTGAAACTAAAAGGAAAATATTTTAAAATTGCCAAAAATTCTCCAAAAATTCCCCAAAAATCCTAAAAAATTTAGCAAAAAATCCCCAAATTCCTCCAAAAACAACCCCAAAAATTCTTCTAAAAGTGACAAAAAATTTTCAAAAATTTGGGAAAAAATCACAAAAAAATCTTCAAAAAAATTAATTATACCCCCAAAAAAATCTCCAAAAAAATCCCTGAAAATCCTCCCCAAGTTCTAAAAAAATTTTTTTTAATTGCTAAAATTTTTTAAATTGCAAAAATTTGCAAAAAAATCCCCCAAATCTTCCAAAAAATCCCAAAATTGTTCTGAAATTCAAACAAAAAGTCAAAAAAAATCACCAAAAAATCCCCAAAAATCACCCAAAAAATTCTCAAAAATATTCCTAAAAATCTCTAAAAATTCAAAGAAAATTTCAAAAAATTTTGCAAAAAATCCCCAAAGAAATAAAAAAAAAATCTCAAAAAATCCCCAAAATTCTCCAAAATAAACTCCTAAAAATTCTTCTGAAATTAAAACAAAAATCCCGAAAAATTGGCCAAAAAATTTGGTAAAAATTTGCAAAAATTCCCCAAAAAAATCTCCAAAAATTCGCAAAAACCCCCAAAATTCTCCAAAAAAATCCTTAAAAGTTCTGCTGAATATCAAAGAAAAATTTCAAAAAATAGCCAAAATTTTTTTAAAAAATTCCCTCAAAATTCTCCCAAAAAAATAAAAAAAATTTCCAAAAAATTGTGAAAAAAATGAACAAAAAATGCACAAAAATCACAAAAATACCCCTCAAAAAAATCCCCAAAAGCTCCTCAAAAAATCCCTGAAAATTCTCAAAAAAGCCCCAAAATGCTTCCAAAAATTCCCTAAAAATTCTTCTGAAATTGACAGAAAAGTTAAAAAAAAATTAGCAAAAAAATAACAAAAAATCCGGAAAAAAAAGCCAAAATTCACCAAAAAATCGCCCAAAAATTGCCAAAAAAATCCCTGAAAATTCTCAAAACAATCCCCAAAATTCTAAAAAAAAATACCCAAAAATCCTCCCAAAAATTACAAAAAAAATCCAAAAATTTGTAAAACAATTCACAAAAAAATCACCAAAAATCAGTCAAAAATCACAAAAAAATTCCAAAAATTGCCCAAAAAAACCCCCTGAAAATTCTCCAAAAAGTCCCAAAATTCTTCAAAAAATCCCTAAAAATTCTCCTGAAATTTAAAGAAAAATTTTTAAAAATTTGCAAAAAAATTGGTGAAAAATTGGCAAAAAAAATCCGCAAAAAAATCCACAAAAAAAATCTCAAAAAATTTGCAAAAAATTGAAAAAAAAGCACCAAAATCACCAAAAAAATCACCAAAAATTGCCCAAAAAAATCTAAAAAAAATCCCTAAAAATCCTTCTGAAATTTAAAGAAAAATTAAAAAAAATTGGCAAAAAAATTGGAAAAAATTGCAAAATTATTTCAAAAAATTTGTGAAAAATTGCCAAAAAATCACCCAAAAAATTCTCAAAAAATCAATAAAAATTCTTCTGAAATTTAAAAAAAAAATTTTTAAAAATTGGTTAAAAATTGCAAAATTTCCGTCAAAAATTCTCAAAAAAATCTCAAAAAACACAATAAAAAATCGCCAAAAATTGCCCAAAAAATCTCAAAAAAAAATCTCTAAAAATCCCTAAAAATTGTTCTGAAATTTAAAGAAAAATAGAAAAAACTGGCTAAAAAATTGGTAAAAATTGCAAAATTTCCACAAAAAAAATCGCAGAAAATCACCAAAAAATTACCAAAAAATCACCAAAAAAATCTCAAAAAAATCACTAAAATTCTTGATATTAAAAAAAAAAAAATTGGCAAAAAATCCGCAAAAAGATCTTAAAAAAATTAAAGAAAAATCGCCAAAAAAATCAGCAAAAAATCACCAAAATTTGCCAAAAAAGCCCTCAAAAAATCTCAAAAAAATCCCTAAAAATTAGTCAGAAATTTAAAGAAAAATTCTTAAAAATTGGCAAAAAAATTGGCAAAAAGTTGCAAAAAAATCTCAAAAAATCACCAAAAATTGCCCAAAAAAATCATCCCAAATTGGCCAAAATATCTCAAAAAAATCTCAGAAAATCCCTAAATATTCTACTGAAATTTATAGAAAATTTTTTAAAATTGGCAAAAAAATTGCTAAAAATTTCCGCAAAAAAATCTCAAAAAGATCACCAAAAATTGCCCAAAAAAATCTTAAAAAAATCTCAAAAAATCACTAAAAATTCTGTGGATATTTAAATAAAAATTTTTAAAAATTGGCAAAAATTTGCTAAAAATTTTGCAAAAAATTGCAAAAAAATTTCAAAAAGTTCAAGAAAAATCACCCAAAAATCACCAAAAATCACCCAAAAAATTATCAAAAAAAACCTCAAAAAATCCCTAAAAATTCTTCTGAAATTTAATGAAAAACAAAATAATTGGCAAAAAAAAATTGGCAAAAAAATCTCAAAAAATTTGCGAAAAATCGCAAAAAATCACCAAAAAAATCTCAAAAAAACCTCAAAAAATAACGAAAAATTCTTCTGAAATTTAAAGAAAAATATTTAAAAATTGGCAAAAAAATTGGTAAAAAATTGGCAAAAAATCCGCAAAAAAAATCTCCAAAAAATCGCCCAAAAAATCTCAAAAAATCTCCTCAAAAAATCCCTAAAAACCATCAAAAAATCACCAAAAATTGCCAAAAACCCTCAAAAATCTCAAAAAATCTCAAAAAATCCTTAAAAATTATTCTGATATTTTAAGAAAAATATAATAAAAAATTGATTAAATGTAAGTTAAAAATTTGCAAAATTTCTGCAAAAAATCACCAAAAAGTCACCAAAAAATCACCTAAAATCACCAAAAAAATCTCAAAGAATTCTCAAAAAAATCTCAAAAAATCCCTAAAAATTCTTCTGATACTTAAAGAAAAATAAAAAAAATTGGCAAAAAATTGGCAAAAAAATTGCAAAAAAATCTCCAAAAATTTGCGAAAAATCACCAAAAATATCCAAAAATGACCAAAAGAAAATCTTAAAAAATTCTTCTGAAATTTAAAGAAAAAATTTTAAAAATTGTCTAAAAAATTGCTAAAAATTTGCAAAATTTCCACAAAAAATCTCAAGAAAATTGCAGAAAAATGCCAAAAATCAACAAAAAAATCACAAAAAAATCACCAAAAAAATCTCAAAAAATCCCTAAAAATTCTACTGACATTTATAGAAAAAATTTTAAAAATTGGCAAAAAAATTGCTAAAAATTTGCAAAATTTGTGAAAAAAAATCTCAAAAAATCACCCAAAAATCACCAAAAAATCACCAAAAATTGCCAAAAAAACCCTCAAAAAATCTCAAAAAAATCTCAAAAAAACCCTAAAAATTCTTTTGAAACTTAAAGAAAAATAAAAAAAATTGGCAAAAAAATTGGCAAAAAAATTACAAAAAAATTGCAAAAAAATCTCAAAAAATTTGCGAAAAATCACAAAAAATAACCAAAAATTACCAAAAGAAAATCTAGAAAAATTCTTCTGAAATTAAAAGAAAAATTTTAAAAAATTCTCTAAAAATTTGCTAAAAATTTGCAAAATTTCTACCAAAAAATCTCAAGGAAATTGCAGAAAAATGCCAAAAATCAACAAAAAAATCACAAAAAAAATCACCAAAAAAGTCTCAAAAAATCCCTAAAAATTCTACTGAAATTTATAGAAAAAATTTTAAAAATTGGCAAAAAAATTGCTAAAAATTTGCAAAATTTGTGAAAAAAAAAATCTCAAAAAATCACCCAAAAATCACCAAAAAATCACCAAAAATTGCCAAAAAAACCCTCAAAAAATCTCAAAAAAATCTCAAAAAAACCCTAAAAATTCTTCTGAAATTTAAAGAAAATATTAAAAAAATTGGTAAAAAAAAAGTTAAAAATTTGCAAAATTTCTGCAATAAAATCTCAAAAATTTCCTAAAAATTCTTCTGAAATTTAAAGTAAAATAAAAGAAAATTGGCAAAAAAATTGCTAAAAATTTGCAAAATTTGTGAAAAAAAATCTCAAAAAATCACCAAAAAATCATCAAAAATTGCCCCAAAAAACCTCAAAAAATCCCTAAAAATTCTTCTGAAATTAAGAAAAAAAATTTTTAAAAATTAGCAAAAAACTTGGTAAAAAATCGGTAAAAAAGCCACAAAAAAATTGCAAAAAAATCTCAAAAATTGCGCGAAAAATCGCGAAAAATCACCAAAAAAATCACCCAAAAATTCTCGAAAAAACCTCAAAAAATCCCTAAAAAATCTTCTGAAATTAAGAAAAAAAATTTTTAAAAATTGGCAAAAAACTTGGTAAAAAATCCACAAAAAATTGCAAAAAAATCTGAAAAATTGAGCGAAAAATCGCCAAAAAATCACCAAAAAAATCACCCAAAAATTCTCGAAAAAACCTCAAAAAATCCCTAAAAATTCTTCTGAAATTAAGAAAAAAAATTCTTAAAAATTGGCAAAAAACTTGGTAAAAAATCGGTAAAAAAACGACAAAAAATTGCAAAAAAAATCTCAAAAATTGCGCGAAAAATTGCGAAAAAATCACCAAAAAATCACCCAAAAATTCTCGAAAAAAACCTCAAAAAACCCCAAAAAATTCTTCAGAAATTAAGAAAAAAAATTTTTAAAAATTGGCAAAAAACTTGGTAAAAAAATCCACAAAAAATTGCAAAAAAATCTCAAAAATTGCGCGAAAAATCGCCAAAAAAATCAGCAAAAAAATCACCAAAAAAATCATCGAAAAAACCTGAAAAATCCCTAAAAATTCTTCTGAAATTAAGAAAAAAAATCTTAAAAATTGGCAAAAAACTTGGTAAAAAATCGGTAAAAAAACGACAAAAAATTGCAAAAAAATCTCAAAAATTGCGCGAAAAATCGCCAAAAAATCACCAAAAAAATCACCCAAAAAATTATCGAAAAAACCTCAAAAAATCCCTAAAAATTCTTCTGAAATTAAGAAAAAAAATTCTTAAAAATTGGCAAAAAACTTGGTAAAAAATCGGTAAAAAAACGACAAAAAATTGCAAAAAAATCTCAAAAATTGCGCGAAAAATCGCCAAAAAAATCGCCAAAAAAAATCTCGAAAAAACCCCAAAAAATCCCTAAAATTTCTTCTGAAATTAAGAAAAAAAATTTTTAAAAATTGGCAAAAAATTTGGTAAAAAATCGGTAAAAAATCCACAAAAAATTGCAAAAAAATCTCAAAAATTGCGCGAAAAATCGCGAAAAATCGCCAAAAAAAATCTCCAAAAAATCTCAAAAAATCCCTAAAAATTCCAAATTGTCCAAAATTGCCCAAATTGCCCCAAAATTGCCCAAACCCCCCAGATTTCAGTACCTGTTGAGGTGAGCGATGACGTATTTGAAAACTTCGTAATTCTCCCGCGGGAATTTGCGCAGCACGTCCCGGAGCGCCAGCAGCTTCTGCTCCCGGTCATTGATCTCTGAAATGAAAATTTGGGGTGAAAAATGGGGATTTTGGGAAATTTGGGAAATTTGGGGGGAGAAATGGGGATTTTGGGGGATTTTTTGGGGAAAAAAAGGGAATTTTGGGGTAAAAAATGGGGATTTTTGGGGAAAAAATGGGGATTTTTGGGGTCAAGAATGGGGATTTTTTTGGGGGAAAAAAAGGGGATTTCTTGGAGAAACCTGGGAATGTTGGGAATTTGGGAATTTGGGAATTTTTAATGGCAAAAATGGGGATTTTTGGGGTCAAGAATGGGGATTTTTTGGGGGGAAAAAAAGGGGATTTCTTGGAGAAACCTGGGAATGTTGGGAATGTTGGGAATTTGGGAATTTTTAATGGCAAAAATGGGCATTTTTGGGGGGGAAAAAAGGGAAAAAAAGGGAATTTTGGGGGGAAAAATGGGAATTTTTGGGTCAGAAATGGGAATTTTTTTGGGGAAAAAAAGGGGATTTCTTGGAGAAACCTGGGAATGCTGGGAATTTGGGAATTTGGGCCCGGGGGACTCACTGTGGGCCTCCACCAGCTCCAGCTGCATCGGGTACGGCACCAGCGGCTCCGGCAGCTCCGAGAAAAAACTTTTCATGGCGCCGGCCACGGTGTTGACGGTGAAATCCTTCTCTGCCAGGTCCAGCCCGTGGTCTGGAGAGGGAAAAAAATCAGGAAAAAATCAGGAATTTTGGGGGAAAATCCCTTGGGAATGGGGAAATGCAGTGGGAAAGTTGGGGAGAAAATTGGGGAAAAATCGGGGAAAAATCGGGATTTTTATGGGAGATTCCGGCCCTGAAATCCTGAATTTTAACCCTAAAAATTGGAATTAAAGCCCTAAAATGCCAAAGATCCCAGGGAAAAATCCAGGGAATTCTGGGGAATTGGGGTGAGAAATTTCCTTGGGATTGGGAGAAATTCCATGGAAAAATTGGGGTGAAAAAATGGGAATTTTGGGGGGAATTCCAGCCCTGAAATCCTTCTCTGCCAGGTCCAGCCCCTGGTCTGGAGAGGGAAAAAAATCAGGAAAAAATCAGGAATTTTGGGGGAAAATCCCTTGGGAATGGGGAAATGCAGTGGGAAAGTTGGGGGGAAAATTGGGGAAAAATCGGGGAAAAATCGGGATTTTTATGGGAGGTTCCGGCCCTGAAATCCTGAATTTTAACCCCAAAATCCTGAATTTTAACCCCAAAAATTGGAATTAAAACCCCAAGAACCCAGGAAAAAATTCATAGAATTTTGGAGGAAAAACCCTTGGGAATGGGGAAATTGTGCAGGAAAATTGGAGTGAAAAAATGGGAATTTTGTGGGAGATTCCAGTCCCAAAATCCTGAATTTTAACCCCAAAATCCTGAATTTTAACCCCAAAAATTGGAATTAAAACCCCAAAATCCCAGGGAAAAATCCAGGGAATTCTGGGGATTGGGGTGAGAAATTTCCTTGGGATTGGGAGAAATTCCATGGAAAAATTGGGGTGAAAAAATGGGAATTTTGGGGGGAATTCCAGCCCTGAAATCCTTCTCGGCCAGGTCCAGCCCGTGGTCTGGAGAGGGAAAAAAATCAGGAAAAAATCAGGAATTTTGGGGGAAAATCCCTTGGGAATGGGGAAATGCAGTGGGAAAGTTGGGGGGAAAATTGGGGAAAAAATGGGGAAAATCGGGGAAAAAATCGGGGAAAAATCGGGGAAAAATCGGGATTTTTATGGGAGGTTCCAGCCCTGAAATCCTGAATTTTAACCCCAAAATCCTGAATTTTAACCCCAAAAATTGGAATTAAAACCCCAAGAACCCAGGAAAAAATTCATAGAATTTTGGGGGAAAATTCCTTGGGAATGGGGAAATTGTGCAGGAAAATTGGAGTGAAAAAATGGGAATTTTGGGGGAGATTCCAGTCCCAAAATTGTGAATTTTAACCCCAAAATTCTGAATTTCAGTGCTAAAAATTGGAATTAAAGCCCCAAAATGCCAGGGAAAAATCCAGGGAATTCTGGGAATTGGGGAGAGAAATTTCCTTGGGATTGAGAGAAATTCCATGGAAAAATTGGGGTGAAAAAATGGGAATTTTGGGGGGAATTTCAATACTGAAATCTGGAATTTTAACGCCAAAATCCTGAATTTCAGCCGCAAAAATTGGAATTAAAACCCCAAAATTCTGAATTTTAACCCCAAAAATTGAAATTAAAACCCCAAAATCCCAGGAAAAAATTCAGGGAATTCTGGGGATTGGGGTGAGAAACTTCCTTGGGAATGGGAGAAATTCCATGGAAAAAAAATGAGAATTTTGGGAGGAATTCCAGCCCTGAAATTTGGAATTTTAGCCCCAAAATCGTGAATTTTAAGGGTAAAATCCCAGGGAAAAATCCAGGAAAAATCAGGAATTCTGGGTTAAAAAATCAAGAATTGGGACAAAGAAATCAGGAATTTTGGGGTAAAAATCAGGAATTTTGGGGGAAAAAAATCTGGAATTCTAGGGTAAAATATCAGGAATTCTGGAGCAAAAAAATCAGGAAATTTGGGGTAAAAAATCAGGATTTGAGGTAAAAAAATCACGATTTCTGGAGAAAAAAAATCAGGAATTTTGGGGTAAAAAATCAGGAATTCTGGAGTAAAAAAATTAGGAATTTTGGGGTAAAAAAATCAGGATTTGAGGTATAAAAATGGGAATTTTGGGGTAAAAAATGAGGAATTTTGGAGTAAAAAAATCAGAAATTCTGGAGCAACAAAATTAGTAATTTTGGGGTAAAAAATCAGGATTTGGAGTAAAAAAATCAGGAATTGGGACAAAAATATTAGGAATTTTAGGGTAAAAAAATGGGAATTTAGGGGTAAAAAATCAGGAATTCTGGAGTAAAAAATGGGAATTTTGGGGTAAAAAAATCAGGAAATTTGGGGTAAAAAATCAGGATTTGGAGTAAAAAAATTGGAATTTTGGGGAAAAAGACCAGGAATTTTGGGGTAAAAAATCAGGAATTCTGGAGTAAAAAAATTGGAATTTTGGGGTAAAAAATCAGGATTTGAGGTAAAAAAATCAGGAATTTTAGGGTAAAAAAACAGGAATTTTGGGGTAAAAAATGGGAATTTTGGGGTAAAAAATCAGGATTTGGAGTAAAAAAATTGGAATTTTGGGGAAAAAGACCAGGAATTTTGGGGTAAAAAATCAGGAATTCTGGAGTAAAAAAATTGGAATTTTGGGGTAAAAAATCAGGATTTGAGGTAAAAAAATCAGGAATTTTAGGGTAAAAAAATCAGGAATTTTGGGGTAAAAAATCAGGGAGTAAAAAAATCAGGAATTGGGACAAAAAAAATAGGAATTTCGGAGTAAAAAAATCAGGAATTTTGGGGTAAAAATCAGGAATTTTGGGGTAAAAAGTCAGGATTTGAGGTAAAAAAATGGGAATTTTGGGGTAAAAAAAGAGGAATTTTGGAGTAAAAAAATCAGGAATCGGGAGAAAAAAAATAGAAATTTTGGCGTAAAAATCAGGAATTTTGGGACAAAAAAATCAGGATTTGGAGTAAAAAAAAATTGGAATTTTGGGGTAAAAAACCAGGAATTTTGGGGTAAGAAATCAGGATTTGGAATAAAAAATCAGGATTTCTGGAGTAAAAAAATTAGGAACTTTAGGGTAAAAAAACAGGAATTTTGGGGTAAAAAAATCAGGATTTGGAGTAAAAAAATCAGGAATTGGGACAAAAAAATTAGGAATTTTGGGGTAAAAAACCAGGAATTTTAGGGTAAAAAAAATAGGAATTTTGGAGTAAAAAAATCAGGAATTTTGGGGTAAAAAATCAGGATTTGAGGTAAAAAAATCAGGAATTTTAGAGTAAAAAAATGGGAATTTTGCTATTTCAGAAGGGATTTTGAATTTTGGGGAATTTTTTGGGGTTTTTCCCAAATTTTTGGGGGGATTTTGGGGATTTTTGGGGTTACCTTGGTCGAACTGGCGCTGCAGACTCTCCATTTCTGACTTGTTGCCACTGACTCGATAAATCCCCTCCGTGCTCAGCCCTGCCAAAAAAACCCAAAAAATCCCAAATTTCCCAAATTTCCCAAATTTCTCTGTTTTTCTAGAATTCCTGTCACCATCAAAGAGGATTTTTAGGGGGAAAAATGGGGAAAAAAATAAATTTTTTTGGAATTTTTAAGGGGGAAATTTAAGGTTTTAGGATGAAGAATTAAAATTTAGGGATTTGTTTTTCCCCCCCCCCAAAAAATTTAAATCTCAAATAAAACACTCAAAAAGCATAAAAAAATAGAATTGAAGAAATAAGGGAAAATTTAGGAATAATTAATCATTAAAAATTGTGGAGTCTAAAAAAAATCCCAAATTTCCTTTAAAAAAACCCAGAAATTATCAAAACCTCCCCCCAAAAAAACCAAAAATCTGCTCAAAAAAACCTTAAAAAACCCAAAAAATTTCCCCTAAATCCTAAAAAAATCCAAAAAGCCCCAAAAACTCTTTGGAAAGTTTTTAAAATTCCCAAAAAAAGCAAAAAAAACCCCCAAAATTTAAAAAAAAAATCCTCAAAAAATCCCAGAAAATTTCCTTTAAAAGTCACAAAAATTCCTAAAAAATTCCTTAAAAATTCCCAAAAAATTTCTAAAAAATTTCTAAAAAATTCCCAAAAATTCCTAAAAAAATTCCTTAAAAATTCCCCAAAATTCCCCAAAATTCCCAAATTTCTTGACTGACCTGTGACCTGAATGCTGCACTTGATGAACCCTAAAAACCCCTAAAAAACCCTTTAAAATAAAAAAAAAAAACTTTAAAAAATCTTTAAAAATTCCCAAAAAATCCCCCAAAAATCCCGAAAAATTCCTAAAAAAATTCCCAAAAAATTCCCAAAAAATTCCTAAAAAATTCCCAGAAAATTCCTGGATTTCCCAGACTGGCCAATGCACTCAATGAACCCTAAGAGACTCCTAAAGACCCTTTAAAAATCCCCCAAAATTCCAAAAAAAATCCTAAAAATTCCCAGAAAATTCCCAAAAAAATTCCCAAAAAATTCTCAAAAAATTCCTAAAAAATTCCCAAAATTTCCCAGAAAATTCCTGGATTTCCCAGACTGACCAATGCACTCAATGAACCCGAAGAAACCCCTAAAAAACCCTTTAAAAATCCCCCAAAATTCCAAAAAAATTCCTAAAAATTCCAAAAAAATTCACCAAAAAATCCCAAAAAATTCCTAAAAAAAATCCAAAAAAATTCCTAAAAATTCCTGGGAAATTTCTGGATTTCCCAGACTGACCAGTGGCCTCGATGTACTGGATGCAGCGCTCGATGAACCCTAAAAAATCGCTAAAAAATTCAGAAAAAATTCCTAAAAATTCACCAAAAAATCCCAAAAAAATCTCAAAAAATTCCCAAAAATTCCCAAAAAAATTGCCAAAAAACCCCTAAAAATTCACAAAAAAATACCAAAAATTCTCCAAAATCGCCAGACTAACCAGTGGCCTCGATGTACTGGATGCAGCGCTCGATGAACCCTAAAAATCGCTTAAAAATTCAGAAAAAATTCATAAAAATTCACAAAAAAATCCCAAAAAAATCCCAAAAAAATCCTAAAAAATTCCCAAAAATTCCCCAATTTCCCAAGAATCCCAGACTGACCAGTGGCCTCGATGTACTGGATGCAGCGCTCGATGAACCCGAAAAAATCGCTTAAAAATTCAGAAAAAATTCATAAAAATTCACCAAAAAATCCCAAAAAAATCCTAAAAAATTCCCAAAAAATTCCCAAAAATTCCCCAATTTCCCCAGAATCCCCAGACTGACCAGTGGCCTCGATGTACTGGATGCAGCGCTCGATGAAGATGGGGATGGGCCGCTCGGGGGTCACCACGCTGGCCAGGGGAACCCCGAAGTAGCTGCTCTCCCACGGGGCCTTGGACAGGGATGGTCGTGCCTTGGCCTTGGGCTTCTGAGGGGAGAAAGGGAGGGAAATTATGGGATAGCAACGGGGGATTGATTGGAAATGAAAGGGGAAATAGTGGGGGATTAATGGGGGATGAATGGGGGATTAATGGGAAATGTATGGGGAATTAATAGGGAATTAATGGGGAATTAATGGGGAATTAATGGGGAGTTAATGGGGAATTCAGGGGAAATTAATGGGGGTTTATGGGGAATTAATGTGGGATTAATGGAGGATTAATAGGGAATTAATGGGGAATTAATGGGAAATGTATGGGAAATTAATAGGGAATTAATGGGGAATTAATGGGGAATTCAGGAGAAATTAATGGGGAATATATGGGAAATAAATGGGGAATTAATGGGAAATATATGGGATTAATGGAGGATTAATAGGGACCTAATGGGGAATTAATGGGGAATAAATGGGGAATTAATGGGAAATATATGGGAAATTAATGGGGAATTAATGGGAAATGTATGGGAAATTAATGAGGAATCAATAGGGAATTAACAGGAAACTCATGGGAAATTAATGGGAAATTAATTGGAAATTAATGGGGAATTAATAGGAAATTTAAAAATGGAAATTAATGGGAGATTAATGGGAAATATAGGGGAAATTAATGGGGAATTAATGGGGAATTCAGGGGAAATTAATGGGGAATATATGGGATATAAATGGGGAATTAATGGGAAATACATGGGAAATTAATGGGGAATTAATGGGAAATGTATGGGAAATTATTGAGGAATCAATAGGGAATTAATAGGAAACTCATGGGAAATTAATAGGGAATTAATTGGGAATTAATGGGGAATTAATGGGGTGTTAATGGGGAATTCAGGGGAAATTAATGGGGGATTAAGGGGTGATTAATGGGGAATTAATGGGGAATAAATGGGGAATTAATGGGAAATATATAGGAAATTAATGGGGAATTAATGGGAAATGTATGGGAAATTAATGAGGAATCAATAGGGAATTAATAGGAAACTCATGGGAAATTAATGGGGAATTAATTGGAAATTAATGGGGAATTAATAGGAAATTTAAAAATGGAAATTAATGGGAGATTAATGGGAAATATAGGGGAAATTAATGGGGAATTAATGGGGAATTAATGGGGAAATTAATGGGGAATATATGGGATATAAATGGGGAATTAATGGGAAATACATGGGAAATTAATGGGGAATTAATGGGAAATGTATGGGAAATTAATGAGGAATCAGGGAATTGATAGGAAACTTATAGGAAATTAATAGGGAATTAATGGGGAATTAATGGGGAATTAATGGGGAGTTAATGGGGAATTCAGGGGAAATTAATGGGGGATTAAGGGGTGATTAATGGGGAATTAATGGGGAATTAATGTGGGATTAATGGAGGATTAATGGGGAATTAATGGGGAATTAATGGGGAATAAATGGGGAATTAATGGGAAATTAATGGGGAATTAATGGGAAATGTATGGGAAATTAATGAGGAATCAATAGGGATTGAATAGGAAACTCATGGGAAATTAATGGGGAATTAATTGGAAATTAAAGGGGAATTAATAGGCAATTTAAAAAATTGAAATTAATAGGAGATTAATGGGAAATATAGGGGAAATAAATGGGGAATTAATGAGAAATTAATGAGGAATCAATGGGGAATTAATGAGAAATTATGGGGAATTAATGGGGAATAAATGGGAAATTAATGGGGAATTAATGGGAAATGTATGGGAAATTAATGAGGAATGAATAGGGAATTAATAGGAAACTCATGGGAAATTAATGGGGAATTAATTGGAAATTAATGGGGAACTAATAGGAAATTTAAAAATTGGAAATTAATGGGAGATTAATGGGAAATATATGGGAAATTAATGGGGACTTAATGGGAAATTAATGTGGGATTAATGGAGAATTAAGAGGGAATTAATGGGGAATTAATGGGGAATAAAGGGGGAATTAATGGGAAATATATGGAAAATTAATGGGGAATTAATGGGAAATGTATAGGAAATTAATGAGGAATCAATAGGGAATTAATAGGAAACTAGTGGGAAATTAATGGGGAATTAATTGGGAATTAATGGGGAAGTAATGGGGAGTTAATGGGGAATTCAGGGGAAATTAATGGGGGATTAAGGGGTGATTAATGGGGAATTAATGGGGAATTAATGTGGGATTAATGGAGGATTAATGGGGAATTAATGGGGAATTAATGGGGAATTCAGGGGAAATTAATGGGGGATTAAGGGGTGATTAATGGGGAATTAATGGGGAATTAATGTGGGATTAATGGAGGATTAATGGGGAATTAATGGGGAATTAATGGGGAATTAATGGGGAATTCAGGGGAAATTAATGGGGGATTAAGGGGTGATTAATGGGGAATTAATGGGGAATTAATGTGGGATTAATGGAGGATTAATGGGGAATTCAGGGGAAATTAATGGGGAATATATGGGAAATAAATGGGGAATTTATGGGAAATATATGGGAAATTAATGAGGAATTAATGGGAAATGTATGGGAAATTAATGAGGAATCAATAGGGAGTTGATAGGAAACTTATAGGAAATTAATAGGGAATTAATGGGGAATTAATGGGGAATTAATGGGGAATTAATGGGAATTCAGTGAATGTGGGAAATTAAGGGGGTGATTAATGGGGAATTAATGGGGAATTAATGTGGGATTAATGGAGGATTAATGGGGAATTCAGGGGAAATTAATGGGGAATATATGGGAAATAAATGGGGAATTTATGGGAAATATATGGGAAATTAATGAGGAATTAATAGGAAATGTATGGGAAATTAATGAGGAATCAGGGAATTGATAGGAAACTCATGGGAAATTACTAGGGAATTAATTGGGAATTAATGGGGAATTAATAGGGAGTTAATGGGGAATTCAGGGGAAATTAATGGGGGATTAAGGGGTGATTAATGGGGAATTAATGGGGAATAAATGGGGAATTAATGGGAAATATATAGGAAATTAATGGGGAATTAATGGGAAATGTATGGGAAATTAATGAGGAATCAATAGGGAATTAATAGGAAACTCATGGGAAATTAATGGGGAATTAATTGGAAATCAATGGGGAATTAAAAGGAAATTTAAAAAATGTAAATTAATGGGAGATTAATGGGAAATATAAGGGAAATTAATGGGGAACTAATGGGGAATTAATGGGGGATTAATGGGAAATGTATGGGAAATTAATGGGGGATTAATGGGGAATGAATGGGCAATTAATGGGAAAATCACGAAAAATTAATGAGAAATTAACGAGAAATCAATTGGGAATTCAAGGGAAATGAATGAGAAAATAATGGGGAATTAATAGGAAATTAATGGGGGATTAATGGGAAACTAATGGGGAATTAATGGGGAATGAGTGGGGAATTAATTGGAAATTAATGGGGAATTAATGGGGGATTAATGGGGAATTAATGGGGGATTAATGGGGAATTAATGGGAAATGTATGGGAAATAAATGGGAAATTAATGAGGGATTAATGAGGAATCAATGGGAATTAATAGGAAACTCATGGGGAATTAATGGGAAAATCACAGGGAAATTAAGGGGGAAATCACAGGAAAATCATGGGGAAGTAATGGAAAATTCCAGGAAAAATTAATGGGAAAATCCCAGAAAATTCCCGGAATAAACCTGGAAAATTCCTGGGAAAATAATGGGAAATTTCCTGGGAAAAGTCCCAGAAAATTCCATGGAAAATACCCAGAAAAATCCCAGAAAATCCCGGGAAACTCCTGGAAAATTCCTGGGAAATTGTCAGGAAATTCCCAGAAAATTCTCAGAAAATTCCTGGAAAAATCCCAGAAAATTCATGGGAAAATCCCGAGGAAAATTAATGGGGAATTCATGGGAAAATCCCAGGAAATTCACAGGAAAATTCCAGAAAAATCACCAAAAATTCCTGACAAGATCCCCAGAAAATTCCAAACATTCCTGGAAAAATACAGGAAAAATTCCAGAAAATCCCAGAAAGTATGACAGGAAATTCCCAGGAAAATCCCAGAAAAATCCTGGAAAATCCCAGAAAATCCCAGGGAAAATGATGGGAAATTCCCAGGAAAATCCAGGAAAAATTCAGAAAATCCCAGAAAAATGACAGGAAATTCCCAGGAAAATTCCAGAAAATCCCAGGGAAAATGACGGGAAATTCCCAGAAAAATCCAGGAAAAATCTCAGAAAATCTCAGAGAAAATGACAGGAAATTCCCAGGAAAATTCCACAAAATCCCAGGGAAGATGATGGGAAATTCCCAGGAAAATCCCAGAAAAATCCCAGGAAATATGACAGGAAATTCCCAAGAAAATCCCCAAAAAATCCAGGAAAAATTCCAGAAAATCCCAGGGAAAAAGACGGGAAATTCCCAGGAAATTCCCAAGAAAAATCCCAGGAAAATCCCAGAAAATATGACAGGAAATTCCCAGGAAAATCCCAGAAAAATCCAGGAAAAATCCCAGAAACAAACTGGGAAAATCTTGGAAGATCCCAGAAATTTCAGAGAAAAATTGCAGAAAATTCCTGGAAAATTCCCACTGGGTGTCCCACCCCTCCCTGAGCTTGACCACTGACCCCAAAGTGACCCCCAAAAACCTTCATCCCACCTTCCTCATCCTCCTCAGCAAGTTCTTCCTCCTGGGGTGCTCCACTGACCACTGGGATGACCACTGACCACTGGGATGACCACTAGGATCTCCCACCATTCCTTGAGCATGACCATCACCCCAAAATGACCCCCCTAAGCCCCATCCTCACCCCAAAACGACCCCACCTTGGTGGTCCTCCTGAGGCTCCTGAGGATGTTCCTTGTCCTGGGATCCACTACTGACCACTGGGATGACCACTGACCCCTGGGATGACCACTGACCACTGGGGTGTCCCACCATTCCCACCCCTCCCTGACCTTAACCATCACCCCAAAGTGACCCCAAAAACCTTCATCCCACCTTCCTCATCCTCCTCAGCAATTTCCTCGTCCTGGGGTGCTCCACTGACCACTGGGATGACCACTGACCACTGACCACTGGGATGACCACTGGGGTGTCCCACCATTCCCTGAGCTTGACCATGACCCCAAAGTGACCCCAAAAACCTTCATCCCACCTTCCTTATCATCCTCAGCAAGTTCCTCCTCCTGGGATCCTCCACTGACCCCTGGGGTGCTCCACTGACCACTGGGATGACCACTAGGATCTCCCACTCCTCTTTGAGCTTGACCATCACCCCAAAGTGACCCCTCCCAGCCCCATCCTCACCCCAAAACGACCCCACCTTGGTGATCTCCTCCTGAGGATGTTCCTTGTCCTGGGATCCTCTACTGACCCCTGGGATGACCACTGACCACTGGGATCTCCCACCATTCTCTCCTACGAGCTTCACCATCACCCCAAAATGACCCCTCCAAAACCCCCATCCTCACCCCCCAGCCCCACCTTGGTGGTCCTACATAGCTCCTGGGGATGTTCCTTGTCCTGGGGTGCACTGGGACTGACCACTGACCACTGACCACTGGGGTGTCCCACCATTCCCTGAGCTTGACCATGACCCCAAAATGACCCCTCCAAGCCCCATCCTCACCCCCCCAGCCCCACCTTGGTGGTCCTGCGCAGGCTCCTGAGGATGTTCCTTGTCCTGGGGTGCACTGGGATGACCACTGGGGTGTCCCAACATTCCCACCCCTCCCTGACCTTGACCATCACCCCAAAGTGACCCCTCCCATCCCCATCCTCACCCCCCCAGCCCCACCTTGGTGGTCTCCTCCTGAGGCTCCTGAGGATGTTCTTTGTCCTGGGATCCTCTACTGACCACTGACCACTGGGGTGTCCCACCATTCCCTGAGCATGACCATCACCCCAAAGTGATCCCCCTAAGCCCCATCCTCACCCCAAAACGACCCCACCTTGGTGGTCTCCTCCTGAGGCTCCTGAGGATGTTCCTTGTTTTGGGGTGCACTAGGATGACCACTGGGGTGTCCCACCATTCCCACCCTTCCCTGACCTTGACCATCACTCCTAAAATGACCCCCCCAATCCCCATCCTCACCCCCCCAGCCCCACCTTGGTGGTCCTGCGCAGGCTCCTGAGGATGTTCCTCCTGCGCGGATCCTCGCCGTCGGCCGCCTCGTACGCCATGCCCGCGTTGTCCCCCTTGTACCCGCCTTGCCCGCCCGGCTCCTCGTCCTTCTTCCTGCCCGAGCCCAGCTCGTCGTCGCTGCCCAGGCTCAGGCCGGGCCGGTACCCGGCGAAGCGCCCGAGCCGCGCGCACCGCGCCGGTACAGCCGCGGCTTGGCCACGGCGGGCGGCCGGCGGCCGCGCTCCAGCGAGCTGGTGTCCATCTCGCTGTCCGAGCCGTTGCCGCTGCCGTTGGACGCCGCCTTGTTGATGTTGCGCACGGTGATGATCTTGCCCTGGGTGCTGTCGTGAGGCACCGAGTAGATGTTCTCCTCCTCGCTCCTCGGCTTCACCACGGCGTCCATGGGCTCGGCGTAGTCCGAGGGGTCGAAGCAGTCGGGCGGCAGCCAGGCGGAGGAGGACACCGAGCGCCGCTGCCCGTCGCGGTGGCTTTGCTCCAGGTAGCCCAGCTCGCCCTTGACGTCGAAGTGGACGGGCGGCTTGGGCTTGACGGGCGGCGGCACTTTGTTGTTGAGCTTGCTCTCGAAGATGAAGGACAAGCCGTCGTTGCCCTCCAGCTCCATGGACAGCTTGGAGTGGTCCTTGGGCAGCGCCGGCAGCACCGCGGCGGGCGGCTCCTCGCGGAAGGGGCTGTAGCCGGGCGGCGGCTCGGGGTCGTCCTCGGAGTCGGGCAGGTTGGAGTTGCCGAGCGGCGAGCCGGCGCGCGGCGAGTTGAAGACGTCCTCGCCGGCGCCGCAGGCCTCCACGGCGGCGTTGTCGTACATGTGCGTGGCCTCCACGATGTTCTTCTTGTCCAGAGCGTCCTTGAAGAAGGGCTGGAAGGCGTCCAGCTTGGGCTGGGGCTGCCCGCAGGCCAAGGCGGCGAAGCGCCCCTCGATCTCCTGCGCGATCTCCTCGCCCTCGGCCACCTGCTCGCGGCTCACGTCGTTGTCCAGCAGGTCGGCCGAGCCGTCGGCCAGCGCCACCAGCTGCACGGGCACGATGTCCTGCACGTCGGCCAGGAAGGCGCGCAGCGTGGCCAGCGAGGCGCGGCGCCGGGCGGCGTAGAAGACGATGTAGCCGTGCACCAGGCGGCTCTTGCGCAGCCCGAAGGAGGCATGGTAGGAGAGCAGCGACAGCTCCACGCGCCGGCGCTGCGCGCCCACCGCCATGTCCAGCAGCACTGCCGCGCCGCCGCCCGGCGCCGGCCGGCACGGCTGCGCCTGCAGGATGGGCAGCAGCACCTCGTCGGCGCCCGCCGGGTCGCCGCACATCAGGCACATCACCACGCGCAGGTCGGCGGCGTCGGCGCCGTCCTTGAGCGCCGAGGTGGCGCTGACCACCAGGTTGAGGTTGCGCTTGGCGTCCAGCAGCCCTTTGAGCACCTGGCCGATCTGCTTCTCGTTGATGTTGCGGCCGTAGCCGATGCCGGCCGAGGCGGGGTCCAGGAAGACGCACTGCAGCTTGCTGGCGATCTGCTGGCCCTGCTGGATCAGGCTCTGCAGCGTCTCGCCGCCGGCGTCGCCGCGCTTGTTCACCAGGATCAGCGTCAGCGGCAGCTGCGCCGCGTGGTTGTCGCGCCGGCCCACGGCGCACTCGCGGCTCTTCTCGATGCTCTCCACCACGTAGGACAGCGACTCCTTGGAGTTGTAGAGGCACAGGCAGCCGTGCGGCTGGAAGGTCGGCGTCTGGAAGGCGTTGACCGGCAGCCGCACGTTGCCCTCGATGGGCCGCAGCGCCAGCTCGTACATCTTGCCCTCGATGACGTACTTGTCGTCGCTGGTGCAGAGCGCGCGGATCTCGTTGGCCAGCTCGCGCGCCAGCCCGTCCTTGCCCAGGATCACCAGGTTGATGCGGTCCACGCCGGGGTCGGCCAGCGGGTTGCGGTGCTGCCGGATGAAGCGCGAGCCCAGCAGCTGCTCCACGCGGGCGTCCACGCAGCCGGCGCAGCTGGGGCACGTCTCCTTGGTGGGGTGGTAGACGAAGTGGATGTGCTTGAGGATGAGCGCGTCGCGCTCGGCCTGCAGCTTCTGCAGCGCCTTGAAGCGCTGCTCCTCGCCCAGCACCTCCTGGATGACGCCCATCTTCTCCTTGCTGGGCTTGGCGTCCAGCTCCAGCTCGTAGAAGAGCTCCGAGTACTCCAGCAGCAGCTCCTGGAAATCCTCCTTGGCCCTGTCGATCAGCTGCTTCTGGTGCTTGCCGTAGATCTCCATGTAGACCGACTCCTCCAGCCACAGGTAGAAGTCCTCGTTCATGATGAAGCTGCGCGCCTCCTCCCAGGGCTTGCCGGGTGTGACGAAGGGCGAGCTCTCCAGGTTCTCGCGGAACGCCCGGCGCATCTCGGCGCGCTTGCGCTCGTCGCGCAGCTTCTCCAGGTGCTGCTCGTACAGCTGCTCGGCCGCCGGCGTCTCCAGCAGGTCGAAGGGGATGCGCTCGTTGTCCACGTTGTCCACGTGGCCGGTGGCGTCCCACGGCGTCTCCTCCAGCACCACGAACCACTTGAGGAAGTCGGGCTTGGCCTCCAGCAGCTTCTCGGCTTTGGCGCGGCTCAAGTGGTCGATCTCGTCCAGGTCGGGCACCAGGGCGTCCAGCGCCTGCGGCAGCTTGGCCAGGTAGAGCTTGCGGCGCCGCTCGATGTGCTCCTGCTTGAGGCGCTGCACGTGCTGCAGGAAGAGCTTCTTGGCCTTGGAGGTGCCCTCCAGGTAGACGTAGTCCTGGTACTCCGGCGCCGGCTGCATCTTGCGGCTGACGCTGGCCCAGGCCTCGTGGTGGCTCTTGACGATGCGGCTGACGAGCCACTCGTACTTGTCCTTGGCGGCGGCGATCTGCTGGCTCTGCTGCTTGAGCGCCTCGAAGTAGGGGATGATCTTGGCTTTGCCGCGGCTCTTGTCCACCAGCTGCACCAGGGTGCTGAAGGCCAGCTCCACGTTGACGTTGGAGCGCGCCGAGGTCTCCACCACCTGCAGGTTCTTCTTGCCGAGCGCGAAGGCGTGGGCGTCGCGGATGTAGCGCTCCACGCCCTCGTCGCACTTGGTCAGCACCACCACCACCGGCTTCTTGGTCTTGGCCAGCTGGTTGTAGAGGTTGGAGACGAACTTGAGCTGCTCGTCGAAGTTGCGGTTCATGCCGCGGCTGACGTCCACGCAGAGCAGGAAGCCGTCCACCGGCAGCTTGCCGTCGGGCATCTGCTTCTGCTCAAAGTCCTGCTCCAGCCCCAGCTGGTCGGTGCAGAAGTACATGAGCTTCTCGGCCGACGCCAGCTTGGTGGCCGCCGCCCTCTTGATGTAGGGCTGCAGCGCCGTGCTGCGGTGCGGCTGGAAGGTCTGGTCGTCGATGAACTCCGTCTGCTCCACCACGTGCACGCGGCACTCCACGCACTCCTCCAGCGGCCGCGCCACCTCGCCCCAGTAGAGGAAGTGGTCATTGTTGACCACCCTGCCCCCAAAGTCACTGGTGCTGAGCACGGACGTGTGGTCCAAGTGGAAGTCGTCGGCGCTGGGCCGCACGAAGCGGTTGCACAGGCAGGATTTGCCGATGCCGCACTGGCCCTTCTCCTTCTCGGTGCCGGACAGTCCCACCACGCTGACGTTGTAGGTGGGCGTGCGGCCATCTTGCTTGCGGGCCATCATCATTGCGGGCTCATGGTGGCGCGGCGCGGGCGGGGGAGGGCCGGGGAGCTCAGGGCAGGCGCGGCGCCGCCGCCATGCCGCGCGCGCCGGCACCGCTTCAGGCCGTGGGGGGCGCCGGCGCGGGGTCGACGAGTCGCCCTGCGGGGAGAGGAGAGGAGGAGGGGGGGTCAGGGTTTGGCAGGGTTTGGTGATTGGTGCGGGGAGTGGAGGCGACGGCGTCAAACGGGGTTGGCCACGCCCAAATTGGGGTCACTGTGGTGGGCGGGGTGACTCCAGGCAACTGGACACTCATCGTGGTGGACACAACCCAACCCAACCCAACCCAACTGGACACTCATCATGGTGGACACAATCCAACCCAACCCAACTGGACCCTCATTGTGGTGGACACAATTCACCCAACCCAACTGGACACTCATCGTGGTGGACACAACCCAACCCAACCCAACTGGACACTCATCGTGGTGGACACAACCCAACCCAACCCAACTGGACACTCATCGTGGTGGACACAACCCAACCCAACCCAACTGGACACTCATCGTGGTGGACACAATTCACCCAACCCAACTGGACACTCATCATGGTGGACATGACTTTGACACTCAACCCAACCAAGGTTCAAGATGGTGGGAATGACATCTCTACCCAACTGGACACTTGTCTTGGTGGACACGACCCAACCAAAGATCCTCCATGGTGGACACTTGTCCACCCAACTCAACCAAGGGTCATCTTGATGGAAATGGCTTCTCCACCCAACTGGACACTCACTGTGGTGGACACAACCCAACCCAACCCAACTGGACACTCAACGTGGTGGACACAATGCACCCAACCCAACTGGACACCCAACGCAACTGGACACAACACAACACAACCCAACTGGACACTCATCATGGTGAACACAATTCACCCAGCCCAACTGGACACTCCATGGTGGACACAACCCAACCCAACTGGACACTCACCGTGGTGGACACAACCCAACCCAACCCAACTGGACACTCTATGGTGGACACAACCCAACCCAACTGGACACTCATCATGGTGAACACAACCCAACCCAACTGGACACTCACCGTGGACACAACCCAACCCAACTGGACACTCACCATGGTGGACATAACCCAACCCAACCCAACTGGACACTCATCATGGTGAACACAACCCAACCCAACCTTAACTGGACCCTCATTGTGGTGGACACAATTCACCCAACCCAACTGGACACTCAATGTGGTGGACACAACCCAACCCAACTGGACACTCATTGTGGTGGACACAACCCAACCCAACTGGACATGCAACGTGGTGGACACAACCCAACCCAACTGGACACTCATTGTGGTGGACACAACCCAACCCAACTGGACACGCATCGTGGTGGACACAACCCAACACAACCCAACTGGACACTCATCATGGTGGACACAATTCACCCAACCCAACTGGACACTCTATGGTGGACATAACCCAACCCAACCCAACTGGACACTCATCATGGTGGACATGAGTTTGACACTCAACCCAACCAAGGTTCAAGATGGTGGGAATGGCATCTCTACCCAACTGGACACTTGTCTTGGTGGACGCGACCCAACCAAAGACCCTCCATGGTGGACACTTCTTCACCCAACTCAACCAAGGGTCAGCATGGTGGGAATGGCGTCTCCACCTAACTGGACACTCACTGTGGTGGACACAACCCAACCCAACTGGACACTCTATGGTGGACATAACCCAACCCAACTGGACACTCATTGTGGTGGACATAACCCAACCCAACTGGACACTCAACGTGGTGGACACAACCCAACCCAACTGGACACTCATCGTGGTGGACACAACCCAACCCAACTGGACACTCACCGTGGTGGACACAACCCAACCCAACCCAACTGGACACTCAACGTGGTGGACACAATTCACCCAACCCAACTGGACACTCCATGGTGGACACAACCCAACCCAACCCAACTGGACACTCCATGGTGGACACAACCCAACGCATAACTCAACCAAGGGTCAGCATGGTGGGAATGGCCTCTCCACCCAACTGGACACTCATCATGGTGGACACAACTTCACCCAATCCAACTGGACACTCCATGGTGGACACAACCCAATCCAACTGGACACTCTATGGTGAACACAATTCACCCAACCCAACTGGACGCTCCATGGTGGACACAACCCAACCCAACTGGACACTCCATGGTGGACACAATTCACCCAACCCAACTGGACACTCATCATGGTGGACACAACCCAACCCAACCCAACTGGACACTCATCATGGTGGACACAACCCAACCCAACTCAACCAAGGGTCAGCATGGTGGGAATAGCGTCTCCACCCAACTGGACACTCATCGTGGTGGACAGAACTTCACCCAACCCAACTGGACACTCATCGTGGTGGACACAACCCAACCCAACCCAACTGGACACTCAACGTGGTGGACACGACCCAACCCACGACCCTCCATGGTGGACACCTGTCCACCCAACTGAGAGTCACCATGGTGGACACAACCAACCAAATTTTGCACATTTTCAGCACCCAAAAATCCGATTTTCTGCCCCCAAACCCCGCTGTGATTTCGAGGAATTTTCCCAGAATTTTGGACATTTTTGCCTCCCAAAAATCTGATTTTCAGCCTTCAAATCCTGCTGGATTCTCAAGGAATTTTTCCAGAATTTTGCACGTTTTGAGCAATTTTCAGCCTGATAATCCTGTTGTGCTTTCAAGGAATTTTCCCAGAATTTTGGACATTCTTCTCTCCCAAAAATCCAATTTTCAGCCTGATAATCCTGCTGGGTTTTCAAGGGATTTTCCCAGAATTTTGGACATTTTTATTCCTAAAAATCTGATTTTCTGCCTGCAAATACTGCTGTGATTTTAAGGAATTTTCCCAGAATTTTAGACATTTTTGCCTCTCAAAAATTCAATTTTTTGCCTCGCTTTTTAAGGAATTTTCCCAGAATTTTGGACAGTTTCAGCTCCCAAAAATCTGATTTACAGCCTGCAAATCCCTCTGGGTTTTCAAGAGATTTTCCCAGAATTTTGGACATTTTTGCCTCTCAAAAATCCAATTTTTTTGCCTGGGTTTTTAAGGGATTTTCCCAGAATTTCACACTTTGTCAGCTGCCAAAAATCTGATTTTCAGCCTGCTGAGTTTTCAAGAAATCTTCCCAGTTTTTGGACATTTTTCCCTCCTAAAAATCCAATTTTCAACCTGCAAATCCCACTGACTTTTTGAGGAATTTTCCCAGAATTTTGGACATTTTCAGCTCCCAAAAATCTGATTTACAGCCTGCAAATCTCTCTAGGTTTTCAAGAGATTTTCCCAGAATTTTGGACATTTCTGCCTCTCAAAAATCCAATTTTTTGCTTGGGTTTTTAAGGGATTTTCCCAGAATTTCACACTTTTTCAGCTGCCAAAAATCTGACTTTCAGCCTGCTCAGTTTTCAAGAAATCTTCCCAGTTTTTGGACATTTTTCCCTCCCAAAAATCTGATTTTCTGCCTGCAAATCCCACTGACTTTTTGAGGAATTTTCCCAGTTTTCTGGACATTTTCAGCTCCCAAAAATCTGATTTTCAGACTGCAAATCCCTCTGGGTTTTCAAGAGATTTTCCCAGAATTTTGGGCATTTTTGCCTCCCAAAAATCTGATTTTCAACCTGCAAATCCCTCTGACTTTTTGAGGAATTTTCCCAGTTTTTTTGACATTTTCAGCTCCCAAAAATCTGATTTTCAGCCTGCTGAGTTTTCAAGAAATCTTCCCAGTTTTTGGACATTTTTCTCTCCCAAAAATCCGATTCTCCAGCTACAATTTCCCCCCCAGCACACTCTGCTTGTACAACCACCCCAAAAATCCCTAAAATCCACCCTAAACAAATTCCCAGAATTCCCAGGGGGGATGAATCCTCACCCAAAATCCGCTCTGGAGGGGAAAATTTTGGTTTTAAAGCCCCGAAAATTCCCGATCCGGGGCCGTTCCCGGCGGGATTTGGCTCAGGCTGGAATTCCCTGAGTCAGGAGTTCCTGGTTGACTCCAAAGTCCAGGAGGAGGGAACGGCTCCCTCAATTCCCATGGAATTCACGGGGTGGGAAATGAAGAATTTCCCTTTTTTCCTCCCAAAAATCCATCAGGAAACGACCAAAAAAAAAAAATCAGAGGAAAAATCCCGAAAATTTTCACCAAAAAATTTTTCATCCCAAAAAAAAAATTTTTTTGGTTTTTTTTTGCAGAACAGAAATTCGCTGCCCAGGCGGAGGGGGAACGATCATGTGCCGGAGCTTACTGGGGTTTTGATGGAATTCTCTTCCGGGATTCTGCAGGGAATTCGGGGGGTTTGGGGGAAAATCGGGGATTTGGGAGACTTGGGGAAAATTTGGGATCTCAGGGATTTTGGAAAATCGGGGATTTGGGGGATTTTGGGAAAATTTGGGATCTGAGGGATTTTGGAAAAATAAGAGATTTGGTGGATTTTGGGAAAATCAGGGATCTGAGGGATTTTGGGAAAATCAGGGATCTGAGGGATTTTGGGATCTGAGGGATTTTGGAAAAACCAGGGATGTGAAGGATTTTGGGGAAATTTGGGATTTGAGGGATTTGGGGAAAATCAGGGATCTGAGGGACTTTGGGATCTGAGGGATTTGGGAAAATTGGGTATTTGGGGGATTTTGGGAAAATTTGGGATCTGAGGGATTTGGGGAAAATTTGGGATCTGAGGGATTTTGGGAAAATAAGAGATTTGGTGGATTTTGGGAAAATCAGGGATCTGAGGGATTTTGGGATCTGAGGGATTTTGGAAAAATCGGGGATGTGAAGGATTTTGGGGAAATTTGGGATTTGAGGGGATTTGGGGAAAATCAGGGGATCTGAGGGACTTTGGGATCTGAGGGATTTGGGAAAATTGGGTATTTGGGGGATTTTGGGAAAATTTGGGATCTGAGGGATTTGGGGAAAATTTGGGATCTGAGGGATTTTGGGAAAATAAGAGATTTGGTGGATTTTGGGAAAATCAGGGATCTGAGGGATTTTGGGATCTGAGGGATTTTGGAAAATCGGGGATGTGAAGGATTTTGGGGAAATTTGGGATTTGAGGGATTTGGGGAAAATCAGGGATCTGAGGGACTTTGGGATCTGAGGGATTTGGGAAAATTGGGTATTTGGGGGATTTTAGGAAAATCGGGGATTTGGGGGATTTTGGGAAAATCAGGGATCTGGGAGATTTTGGGAAAATTGGAAATTTGAGGGATATGGGTAAAATTTGGGATTTCGGGGATTTTGGGAAAATTTGGGATCTGAGGGATTTTAGGATCTGAGGAATTTTGAGAAAATTGGGGATTTGGGGGATTTTGGGGAAAATCAGGGATTTGAGGGATTTTGGGAAAATTTGGGATTCAAGGGATTTGGGGAAAATTTGGGATCTGAGGGATTTTGGGAGAATTGGGGATCTAAGGGAATTTGGGAAAATAAGAGATCTGAGGGATTTGGGAAAAATTTGGGATCTGGGGGATTTTGGAAAAATTTGGGATTTGAGGGATTTTGGGGAATCTGAGGGATTTTGGGAAAATAAGAGATCTGAGGAATTTGGGAAAAATTTAGGATTTGGGGGATTTTGGGAAAATTTGGGATTTGAGGAATTTGGGAAAATTTGGGATTTCAGGGATTTTGAGAAAACCAGGGATCTGAGGGATTTGGGAAAAATTTGGGATCTGAGGGATTTGGGGGAATCTGAGGGATTTTGGGAAAATTGGAAATTTCAGGGATTTGGGGAAAATTTGGGATCTGAGGGATTTTGGGAAAATAAGAGATCTGAGGAATTTGGGAAAAATTTAGGATTTGGGGAATTTGGGGGAAATTGGGAATTTGAGGGATTTTGGGAAAAATTTCGGATCTGAGAGACTTGGGAAAAACTTGGGATTTGAGGGATTTTGGGGAAATTTGGGGATCTGGGAGATTTTGGGGCATCTGAGGGATTTTGGGAAAAATTTGGGATTTGAGGGATTTTGGGGAATCTGAGGGATTTTGGGAAAATAAGAGATTTGAGGAATTTGGGAAAAATTTGGGATCTGGGGGATTTGGGGGAAATTTGGGATCTGGGAGATTTTGGGGAATCTGAGGGATTTTGGGAAAATTGGAAATTTCAGGGATTTTGGGAAAATTTGGGATCTGAGGGATTTTGGGAATCGTGGAGTTGCTGCTTCCCAAGGTTTGGGGTTTTTTTGGGAATGCTGATCCTGAGTTTTGGGATTTCCTGGAGCTGATCCCAATTTTGGGATACCCCAAAAGTGTTATTCCAAATTTTTGGGATGTCCTGGAATGCTTTTCCCAAATTTTAGGATTTTCTGGGATGTTTTTCCCAAATTTTGGGATATCCCAAAACCACCATTCCAAATTTTTGGGATTTTCTGGGATGTTTTTCTCAAATTTTGGGATTTTCTGGGATGCTTTTCCCAAATTTTAGGATTTTCTGGGATGTTTCTCCCAAATTTTGGGATATCCCAAAACCACCATTCCAAATTTTTGGGATTTTCTGGGAAGCTTTTCCCAAATTTGGGGATTTTCTGGGATGTGTTTCCCAAATTTTGGGATTTCCTGGAACTGTCATTCCCAAATTTTGGGATTTCTGGGATTTTTTCCCCAAATCTTGGGACACCCCAAAACCACCACTCCAAATTTTTGGGATTTCCTGGAGCTGCCATTCCTGAGTTTTGGGATTTTTGGGGATTTTTCCCAATTTTGGGGATTTTTCTGTGACGTTTTCCATAAATTTTGGAATATCCCAGAGCTGCCATTCCCGAAATTTGGGATTTTTGGGATGTTTTTCCCAAATTTTGGGATATCCCAAAACCACCATTCCCAATTTTTGGGATTTCTGGGATGATTTTCCCAATTTTGGGGATTTCTGGGATTCTTTTCCCAAATTTTGTGATTTCTGGGATAATTTCCCCAATTTTGGGGATTTTTTTCCCAATTTTTGGGATTTCTGGGATTCTTTTCCCAAACTTTGGGATTTCTGGGATTCTTTTCCCAAACTTTGGGATTTCCTGGGATGATTTTCCCAATTTTGGGGATTTCTGGGATTCTTTCCCCAATTTTTGGGATTTCTGGGATGATTTTCCCAATTTTTGGGATTTCTGGGATTCTTTCCCCAATTTTTGGGATTTTTTTTCCCAATTTTTGGGATTTCTGGGATTCTTTTCCCAATTTTTGGGAATTCTGGGATTATTTTTCCCAATTTTTGGGATTTCTGGGATTCTTTCCCCAATTTTTGGGATATTTTTTTCCCAATTTTTGGGATTTCTGGGATTCTTTTCCCATCCCAAAAATCCATCCCGGATTCTTTTCCTTGGCAAAATCCTGGATGAGGATCCAGAATTCCCATCCCAATTCTCTGGAGCCAAAAACATTCAGGAATTTTAGGATAAAACTCAGAAAATTTGGGGATTTTGGGAGAGGAAAAACTCCAGGATGCAGAAATTTGGGATTATTTGAGAATTCCAGAGAATTTGGGACCCAATTTTGGAGAATTCCTGATTTTCCAAGGATTTGGGAGAAATTCCAAAGATTTTTCAGGTTTTTTCTCCCAAAATTCCACCAAAAATCTCTTTTTTTTCCCCATTTTTTTTTCCCAGGTTTTTGGGAGTCTCAGTTTTTGGGAATTTTGGAGGAAAATGAAAATTCCAGGATGAAAAATGGGATTTTAAAAATTGGGAATATTAATGGAAATCCAGGTTTTTCCTGTTAAAATCTGGAGGTTTTGCCAATTTTTTGTGTCACTCATTCCCAAATTGTGAGGGTGGGAGGAGAAATTCCAAAATTTGGGATGGAAATGGCAGTTCCAGGTGGGAAAAGTGAAATTCTGTCCTAAAAAATCCCAAAAAATCCTAAAAAAAATCACAATAAATCCCCCAAAAATCATAAAAGAAACCCTAAAAAAATCCCCGAAAAAATCCTAAGAAATTCTAAAAAATCCCAAAAAATAACCAAAAAATCCCTAAAAAAATCCTCAAAAATCCTAAAAAATCCCCCAAAAATCCCGAATAAATCCACCCCAAAATCCTCAAAATATCATAAAAACTTCCCTAAAAAATTCCCAAAAAAGCCCCTAAAAAATACCTTTAAAAAAATCCTAAAAAATCCCCAAAAACCCCCCAAAGATCCCAAAAAATCCCCCAAAAATTCCTTTAAAAATCCCAAAAAATCCCAAATAAATCTCCCTAAAATATCCTAAAAACTACCCAAAAAAATCCCAAAAAATCCCAAAAAGTCCCCAAAAAGTCCCTAAAAAATCCCTTTAAAAAGCCTTTAAAAAACCTACAAAAACACCCAAAAAACCCTCAAAAATTCATTTAAAAATCCCCAAAAATCCCAAATGAATCCCCAAAAAATCCTAAAAAATCCCTAAAAAAATCCCTTTAAAAAAGCCAAAAAAAATCCTGCAAAAATCCCAAAAAAACCCTAAAAATCCTAAAAAAATCCCAAAAAATCCCTAAAAATTCCTTAAAAAAGCCAAAAAAAATCCCAAAAAATCCCCCAAAATTCCTAAAAAAATCCTAAAAAAATCCCAAAAAATCCCTAAAAAATCCCCCAAAAATCCCCGAAAAAATTCCCTGACAAAAATCCCCAAAAAATCCCTAAAAAATCCCCAAAAAACCCCCAAACATTCCTAAAAACATCCTAAAAAAATCCCTAAAAAATCCCCAAAAATTCCTAAAAAAATCCCCAAAAATCCTTTAAAAATCCCCAAAAAATCCCAAAAAAATCCTAAAAAATAAAAAAAATCCCTAAAAAAATCCTAAAAAAATCCCAAAAAAAAAATCCCTAAAAAACCCTAAAAAATCCCAAAAAATTCCTAAAAAAATCCTAAAAATCCCTAAAAAAATCCCAAAAAAATCCACAAAAATTCCTAAAAAAATCCCAAAAAAATCCCTAAAAAATCCCAAAAAATCCCTATAAAAATCCTAAAAAAATCCCAAATAAATCCCTAAAAAATCCCTAAAAAATTCCCAAATAAATCCAAAAAAACCCTAAAAAATCCCCAAAAAATCCACAAAAATTCCTAAAAAAATCCCAAAAAAATCCCAAAACATCCCAAAATTCTCAGGGAATGGGACCCCCCCTGTTTTCCATGGAAACCCCAAAAAAAAGATCTTTGTGCCAGGCTCTGTTCCCCGCTGGGAATATTTTTTTTTGGGAATAAAAAGGAACTTTTTGGGCTTTTTTTGGTGGCTGAGGATGCCAAGAACTCTGGGAAAAATGGGGGGAATTTGGGGGGGTCTGGGGGGTCTCAGAGGGGCTGGAAAATCCCAAATTTGCCTCCAAAAAATTGGGGGGAAAATGGGAAAATCACAAAGGAAATACGGGAGGAAATTGGGGGATTTTGGGAAGACCCTCCCCCAAAAAAGGGGAATTTGGGGAGGGGGATTTGAGGGATTGATCCCAAATCTGGGGAGGGGGGATTTGAGGGGTGTCCTAAAATTTGGGGGAGGGGGATTTGAGGAGATCCCAAATTTGGGGGAGGGGGATTTGAGGGATTGATCCAAATTTGGGGAGGGGGATTTGAGGGGATCTCAAATTTGGGGAGGGGGATTTGAGGGAATCCCAAATTTGGGGGAGGGGGGATTTGAGGGATCCCAAATTTGGGGAGGGGATTTGAGGGGATCCCCAAATTTGGGGAGGGGATTTGAGGGATTGATCCAAATTTGGGGAGGGGGATTTGAGAGATTGATCCAAATTTGGGGAGGGGGATTTGAGGGGATCCCAAATTTGGGGGAGGGGGTTTGAGGGGATTGATCCCAAATTTGGGGAGGGGGATTTGAGGAGATCCCCAAATTCGGGAGGGGGATTTGAGGGATTAATATCAAATTTGGGGAGGGGGATTTGAGGGATTGATCCAAATTTGGGGGAGGGGGATTTGAGGGATCCCAAATTTGAGGAGGGGGATTTTCTAAATTGGGGGTCTCCCCTTATTAGGGGTCTTCACTCCTTTAATTTGGGGTGGGGTCTCCCATTTCAGACCCCTCCCCCAAATTTGGGATCAATCCCTCAAATCCCCCTCCCCAAATTTGGGATCCTTCCCTCAAATCCCCCCTCCCCCAATTTTAGGACACCCCTCAAATCCCCCTCCCCAAATTGGGATCAGTCCCTCAAATCCCCCTCCCCAAATTTGGGGTCTCCCTCAAATCCCCCTCCCCAAATTTGGGGTCTCCTCTCAAATCCCCCTCCCCAAATTCGGGATTTCCCCTCCCATTTCCCCCCAAATTGGGGGTCTCCCTCCTAGCCCCCTCCCCCAAATTGGGGGATCCCTCCTCAAATCCCCCTCCCAAATTTGGGATCCCCTCAAATCCCCCTCCCACGTTAGGATCAATCCCTCAAATCCCCCTCCCCAAATTCGAGATCGCCCCTCCCAGTCCTCCCCCAAATTGGGGGTCTCCCTCAAATCCCCCTCCCCCAAATTTGGGATCAATCCCTCAAATCCCCCTCCCCAATTTGGGGGTCTCCCTCAAATCCCCTCCCCAAATTTTGGGATCCCTCCTCAAATCCCCCTCCCCAAATTGGGGGTCTCCCCTCAAATCCCCCTCCCCAAATTGGGGGTCTCCCCTCAAATCCCCCTCCCCAAATTCGGGATTTCCCTCCCATTCCCCCCCAAATTGGGGGTCTCCTCCTAGCCCCCTCCCCAAATTTAGGGTCTCCACCAAATCCCCCTCCCCAAATTGGGGGTCTCCCCTCCCATTCCCCCCCAAATTGGGGGTCTCCTCCTAGCCCCCCTCCCCCAAATTAGGGGGTCTCCCTCAAATCCCCCTCCCCAAATTTGGGATCAATCCCTCAAATCCCCCTCCCAAATTTGGGGATCCCTCCTCAAATCCCCCTCCCCAAATTCGGGATTTCCTCCCATTCTCCCCCCAAATTGGGGGTCTCCTCTCCTAGCCCCCTCCCCCAAATTTAGGGTCTCCACTCAAATCCCCCTCCCCCAAATTGGGGGTCTCCCTCCCATTCCTCCCCAATTGGGGGTCTCCCCTCCTAGCCCCCCTCCCCCAAATTTAGGGTCTCCACTCAAATCCCCCTCCCAAATTGGGGGATCCCTCCCTCAAATCCCCTCCCCAAATTTAGGGATCCCTCCTCAAATCCCCCCTCCCAAATTCGATTTCCTCCCATTCCCCCCCCCAAATTGGGGGGTCTCCCCTCCCAGCCCCCTCCCCCAAATTTAGGGTCTCCACTCAAATCCCCCTCCCCAAATTGGGGGTCTCCTCCCATTCCTCCCCAAATTGGGGGTCTCCCTCCTAGCCCCCTCCCAAATTTAGGGTCTCCACTCAAATCCCCCTCCCCAAATTGGGGGATCCCTCCTCAAATCCCCCTCCCCAAATTTGGGGATCCCTCCTCAAATCCCCCTCCCCAAATTCGGGATTTCCCTCCCATTCCCCCCCAAATTGGGGGTCTCCCTCCCAGCCCCCTCCCCCAAATTTAGGGTCTCCACTCAAATCCCCCTCCCCAAATTGGGGGATCCCTCCTCAAATCCCCCTCCCCAATTTGGGATCCCTCAAATCCCCCTCCCCACATTAGATCAATCCCTCAAATCCCCTCCCCAAATTCGAGATCGCCTCCCAGTCCCTCCCCCAAATTGGGGTCTCCCCCAAATCCCCCTCCTCAAATTTGGGGATCCCTCTCAAATCCCCCTCCCCAAATTGGGGGTCTCCCTCAAATCCCCTCCTCAAATTTGGGGATCCCCTCTCAAATCCCCTCCCCAAATTGGGGGGTCTCCCGTCAAATCCCCCTCCCTCAAATTTGGGGATCCCCTCTCAAATCCCCCTCCCCCAAATTGGGGGTCTCCCCTCAAATCCCCCTCCTCAAATTTGGGGATCCCCTCTCAAATCCCCCTCCCCAAATTGGGGGTCTCCTCAAACTCCCCTCCTCAGACTTTGGGGATCCCTTCAAATCCCCCTCCCCAAATTAGGGCTCTCCTCCCATTCCCCCCCAAATTTGGGGGTCTCCTCCCCACTCCGGGCCCTCCCTCTCTTTACCCCCCAAATTCAGGATCTCCCACCCCGTCCCCCTCCCCCAAATTTGGTTTCCCCTCCCCCCTCTCCCGGGGGTTCTCCCCGCAGCCCCCCATGAATGGGCGGCGAGACCATTGCGAAGGCACGGATGGGGGGGATGGATGTAGGGGGTCTCTTCCCCCCCTCCCCCCACGGGGGTTGGTCTCTCCCGGCCCCCTCACGGTCCGACCCCAACCCCCCCGCGGGGCATTGGGCCAGCCCGGCGGGCGCGGCGGGCGGGGGTGGGGCGGCCCATTGTTCTTTTAGGGGGGGGGGGGGAGGATTCCAAAGAAAAAAAGGCGGCGATGGTGGAGCTAAGCGTGAGGGAGAGGTGGGGGAAAAAGGGAAAAAAAAGGTTTTGTTGTTTTTTTTCTTACCGGAGAAGCGGCGGCGACGGCGGCATCGGGCCGGGCCGGGGCGGCGGGAGGAGGCGGCAGCGCCATGTCCGCGCTCGGGGCGGCGGCGGCGGGCGGGGCGAGGGCGGCGGGGGCCGCCGGGGCGGGCTCGGCCTGTAATGGCGGCGGCGCCTTCCTCCTCCTCTAACCCCCCCTCCCCACCCTCAGCCTCCTCCTCCTCCTCCTCCTCCTCCCTCCGCCTCCGCCTTCCCGATCGCGGAGAGGGAGGGGAGGGGGGGGGAATGGCGGGAGCGCGTGCGCGGCACCGTGAGGGGAGCGGCGGGAGCGGCGGGAGGGGCGGGGCGACAGCCAGGGGTGGGGTTAAGGGGCGGGGCTTGAGGGGAGCAACGATTTTAAGGACGGGAGTGGGAATTTTTCGGGGAAAAATGGAGATTTTGGGGGAAAACTGGAATTTTTTGAAGAAAAACGGGAATTTTTGGGGGAAAAGTGGAAATTTTGATGGGGGTTTAAAAGCGGGGGGTGGGCGGGATTTGGGGCGTGGCTTGAAGGGGAGCAAATGAGGAGGGGCGTGGCTAAGAGCGCTGTGGGCGTGGCTTAGCGCGGAATTTGGGGAGGGGCCACAAATCTCTCTGTTCCCCCCCTCCTCCTTCATCCCTGGGAATTTGGGGAGGGGGGCGATGAGAATTTTGAATTTTGGGGGATTTTTGAGGGAGGGGCGGGAAACGTGAGGGAGCGGGGGGGGAAAAAGGGCGGGAACGGGAGGGATCCGCGCAGGCGCAGTGCGAGCGGCGCGGGGGGCGCCCCTAGCGGAGGCGGGAAGCGGCGGGGCCTGGCCGTGAGGGGGGCGGAACCGGGAACCGGGATCGGAACCGGGAACCGGGAACGGAACCGGGAACCGGCGGGAGCCTCGGGCCGGCACCGCCATGGTGAGAACCCCGTGAGGGCAGCGAGGAACCGGGAGGACACGGGGACAGCGGGAATGGGGAGGTTCGGAATGGGGGGAAGAACCGGGCCTGGGCGTCGTGAGGGGAGGGGGGAGGAGGGGGAGTTTGGGGGGTTCTGAGGGGGGTTTCACTATTTTGGGTTTTATGAGGAGATTTTGGGGTGTTTTGGTGTTTTCCTCTATTTAGGGCCTTTTTGGGGGTCAATTTGGGGGATTCTGAGGGGTTTCACTATATGGGAATTTTTTATGAGGGGGTTTTGGGGGGTTCTGAGGGGGTTTCACTATTTCGGGTTTTTATGAGGAGATTTTGGGGTGTTTTGGTGTTTTCCTCTATTTAGGGCCCTTTTGGGGAGTCAATTTGGGGGATTCTGAGGGGTTTCACTATATGGGAATTTTTATGAGGGGGGGTTTTGGGGGGGTTCTGAGGGGGGTTTCACTATTTCGGGTTTTTATG
Organism: Luscinia megarhynchos; assembly: GCA_034336665.1. Taxonomy (NCBI): domain Eukaryota; kingdom Metazoa; phylum Chordata; class Aves; order Passeriformes; family Muscicapidae; genus Luscinia; species Luscinia megarhynchos. The sequence continues at coordinate 95,453 of JAPFBE010000114.1, read as the reverse complement.
AGGGAGATTTTGGGGTGTTTTGTGTTTTCCCTCTATTTAGGGCCTTTTTGGGGGTCAATTTGGGGGGGTTCTGAGGGGTTTCACTATATGGGAATTTTTATGAGGGGTTTTGGGGGGTTCTGAGGGACATATCACTATTTCGAGATTTTATGAGGAAATTTTGGGGTGTTTTGGTGTTTTCCACTATTTAGGGTGCTCTGAGGAGACATTTCATTATTTTGGGGTTTTTATGAGGAGATTTTGGGGTGTTTTGGTCTTTTTTACTATTTAGCGCCTTTCTTGGGAGGGAATTTGGGGGGTTCTGAGGGGAGATTTCACTATGTTGCGGTTTTTATGAGGAGATTTTGGAATGTTTTGGAGTTTTCCATAATTTAGGGTCGTTTTGACGGGATTCTGCAGGGGGTTTCACTATTTTGGGTTTTTATGAGGAGATTTTGAGTTTTTGGGGTATTCCATTATTTAGGACCTTTTGAGGGAGATTTTGAGGGGTTCTGAGGGGGGATTTCATTATATGGGAATTTTTATGAGGAGATTTTGGGGGGTTCTGAGGGGAATTTCACTATTTTGGGGTTTTTATGAGGAGATTTTTGGGATGTTTTCAGATATTTTCCACTATTTAGGACCTTTCTTGGGGGGCTCTGAGGGGACATTTCATTATTTTGAGGTTTTTATGAGGGGATTTTGGGGTGTTTTTGTATTTTTCCACTATTTAGGGTATTTTGAGGGGGAATTTGGGGGGTTCTGAGGGGACATTTCAATATTTTGGGATTTTTATGAAGAGATTTTGAGGTGTTTTGGAGTTTTCCATTATTTAGGGTCATTTGAGGGGGATTTTGAGGGGCACTGAGAGGACATTTCACTATTTTGGGTTTTTATGAGGAGATTTTTGGGAGTTTTAGTATTTTCCACTATTTAGGATCTTTCCTGGGGGGCTCTGAGGGGACTTTTCATTATTTGGGGTTTTTTTTTGAGGAGATTTTTGGTATTTTTAGGGTTTCCATTATTTTGGGCCTTTTTGGGGGAAGGAATTTGGCGGGTTCTGAGGGGGGATTTCATTATTTTGGGGTTTTTATGAGCAGATTTTTGTATTTTCCATTATTTAGGGTCGATCTGGTGGGGATTTCACAGGGGTTCTGAGGGGGGACTTCAATATTTTTGGGTTTTTATGAGGAGATTTTTGGGGTGTTTTGGTGTTTTCCACTATTTAGGGCCTTTTTTGGGGTCAATTTGGGGGGTTTCACTATATGGGAATTTTTATGAGGAGATTTTGAGGGGTTCTGAGGGGGAATTTCACTATTTTGGGGTTTTTATGAAAAGATTTTGGGATGTTTTCGTATCTTTCACTATTTAGGGCATTTTTGATGGGGAATTTGAGAGGTTCTGAGGGGACATTTCAATATTTTGGGATTTTTATGAGGAGATTTTGGGGTGTTTTAGTGTTTTCCACTATTTAGGGCAATTTTTAGGGGGCTCTGAGGGAGAATTTCGCTATTTGGGGGTTTTTATGAGGGGATTTTGGGGTTTTCCACTATTTAGCGTATTTTTGGGGGGTTCTGAGGGGAGGTTTCATTATTTTGGGTTTTTATGAGGAGATTTTGGGGGTTTTTTGTGTTTTCCATTATTTAGGGCTTTTTGAGGGGAAGGAATTTGGGGGTTCTGAGGGGACATTTCATTATTTTGGGTTTTTATGAGGGGATTTTGGGGGTATTTTGGAATTTTCCACTATTTAGGGTCTTTTTGGAGGAGATTTTGAGGGGTTCTGAGGGGCTGGTTTCACTATATGGGGATTTTATGAGGGGAAATTTGGGGGTTCTGAGGGGGATTTCACTATTTTGGATTTTTTATGAGGAGATTTTGGGATATTTTGGAGTTTTCCATTATTTAGGGGCTTTTTGGGGGTCAATTTGGGGGTTCTGAGGGGGTTTCACTATATGGGAATTTTTATGAGGGGGTTTTGGGGGGGATCTGAGGGGACCTTTCACTATTTCGAGATTTTATGAGGAGATTTTTGGGTTGTTTTGGTATTTTCCACTATTTAGGACCTTTTTTAGGGGGCTCTGAGGGGACATTTCATTATTTTGGGGTTTTTATGAGGAGATTTTTGGGAGTTTTAGTATTTTCCACTATTTAGGATCTTTCCTGGGGGTTCTGAGGGGACTTTTCATTATTTTGGGTTTTTATGAGGAGATTTTGGGGTTTTAGGGTTTCCATTATTTTGGGCCTTTTGGGGAAGGAATTTGCAGGGTTCTGAGGGAATTTCATTATTTTGGGTTTTTATGAGCAGATTTTTGTATTTTCCATTATTTAGGGTCGATCTGGTGGGGATTTCACAGGGGTTCTGAGGGGGGACTTCAATATTTTTGGGTTTTTATGAGGAGATTTTTGGGGTGTTTTGGTGTTTTCCACTATTTAGGGCCTTTTTTGGGGTCAATTTGGGGGGTTTCACTATATGGGAATTTTTATGAGGAGATTTTGAGGGGTTCTGAGGGGGAATTTCACTATTTTGGGGTTTTTATGAAAAGATTTTGGGATGTTTTCGTATCTTTCACTATTTAGGGCATTTTTGATGGGGAATTTGAGAGGTTCTGAGGGGACATTTCAATATTTTGGGATTTTTATGAGGAGATTTTGGGGTGTTTTAGTGTTTTCCACTATTTAGGGCAATTTTTAGGGGGCTCTGAGGGAGAATTGCAGCTATTTGGGGGTTTTATGAGGGGGATTTTGGGGTTTTCCACTATTTAGTGTATTTTTGGGGGGTTCTGAGGGGGAGGTTTCATTATTTTGGGTTTTATGAGGAGATTTTGGGGGTTTTGTGTTTTCCATTATTTAGGGCTTTTTGAGGGGAAGGAATTTGGGGGGTTCTGAGGGGACATTTCATTATTTTGGGTTTTATGAGGGGATTTTGGGGTATTTTGGAATTTTCCACTATTTAGGGTCTTTTTTGGAGGAGATTTTGAGGGGTTCTGAGGGGCGGTTTCACTATATGGGGATTTTTATGAGGGGAAATTTGGGGGGTTCTGAGGGGGGATTTCACTATTTTGGATTTTTATGAGGAGATTTTGGGGGTGTTTTGGTGTTTTCCACTATTTAGGGCCTTTTTGGGGTTCAATTTGGGGTGTTTCACTATATGGGAATTTTTATGAGGAGATTTTGGGGGGTTCTGAGGGGGAATTTCACTATTTTGGGTTTTTATGAGGAGATTTTGGGGTGTTTGGGTATTTTCCACTATTTAGGGCCTTTTTTGGGGTCAATTTGGGGGGTTCTGAGGGAGGATTTCACTATTTGGGGTTTTTATGAGGAGATTTTTGGTGTTTTTAGGGTTTCCATTATTTTGGGCCTTTTTAGGGGAAGGAATTTGGCGGGTTCTGAGGGGGGATTTTATTATTTTGGGGTTTTTATGAGGAGATTTTTGTATTTTCCATTATTTAGAGTCGATCTGGTGGGGATTTCACAGGGGTTCTGAGGGGACACTTCAATATTTTTGGTTTTTTATGAGGAGATTTTGGGGTGTTTTTGTATTTTCTATTATTTAGAGCATTTTTGGTGTCAATGTGAGGGGTTTCACTATATGGGAATTTTTATGAGGAGATTTTGGGGGGTTCTGAGGGGACATTTCATTATTTTGGGATTTTTATTAAGAGATTTTGGGGTATTTTGGTATTTTCCACTATTTAGGGCATTTTTTAGGGGGTTCTGAGGGGACTTTTCATTATTTTGGGGTTTTTATGAGGAGATTTTGGGGTTTTCCCCCACATTTTAGGCTCTTTTTTGGGGATTTTCCCCCATTTATAGTGGATTTTGGGGGGAATTTGGATATTTTCCCTATTTTAGGGTCTGGTTTGGGGCTGTTTTCCCCCATTTTAGATCATTTATCGGAGAATTAGGAGATTTTTATTCCCCTCATTTTTGTTTTGGGGGGATTTGGGGATTTTTCCCTATTTTGGGAGGGAATTTTGGGGATTGGGCTTCAGCTTTATCCCTAAAATTCCCCTTTTTTTGCCCATGGACTTTAGGGAAATCTCCCTTAAAAATCTTAAATTCAAAATTTAGGGATGAAATTTTCCCAATTTGCCCCAATTTTTAACACTCCCAAAATTTCATTTTTTACTGGAATTGTGCCTCAGATCCTCTTCATCCTGATCCAGAACAGGGCTGGGAACTCTCCCCTAAATCAGGATAAAATCAGAATTTCAATGATGACAAAATTAATAATTTTACTGACAATAAAATGGGAATTTCAGGGAAATTAATTTCCCAATTTTCCCCAAATTTCTGACATTAAAAATCCCATTTTTGGGAGGAATTCTGCCTCAGATCTTCTTCACCCTGATCCAGAACCGGGCTGGGAACTCTCCCCTAAATCAGAAAAATTGAAATTTCGATAATGACAAAAATGCGAATTTTAACATGAATAAAATGCGAATTTTAGGGAATCAGTTTTCCCAATTTTTCCCCAATTTTTGTCATTCAAAATCCATTTTTTTTGGGAATTCTGCCTCATATTCTCTTCATCCTGATCCAGAACCGGCTGGGAACTCTCCCCTAAATTGGAAAAAATTGAAATTTCAACAATGACAAAATTGGGAATTTTGATGCCAATAAAATGGGAATTTTAGGGACAGAATTTTTCTGATTTTTCCCAATTTCTGACACTCCTAAAATTTCTTTTCTCTGGGAATTCTGCCTCAGATCCTCTTCACCCTGATCCAGAACCGGGCTGGGAATTCTCCCCTAAATCAGGATAAAATCAAAATTTCGATAATGACAAAAATGGGAATTTCAGGGAATTAATTTCCCCAATTTCTGTCACTCCCCTAATTTCATTTTTTCCTGGAATTCTGCCTCAGATCCTCTTCATCCTGATCCAGAACAGGGCTGGGAACTTCCCCTAAATCAGGAAAAAATCAGAATTTCGATAATGACAAAAATACGAATTTTAATATAACTAAAATGCACATTTTAGAGAATTTATTTTCCCAATTTTCCCCAATTTCTGACATTAAAAATCCCATTTTTTCCTGGAATTCTCCCTCAGATCCGCTTCATCCTGATCCAGAACAGGGCTGGGAACTCTCCCCTAAGTCAGGATAAAATCCGAATTTCGATAATGACAAAAATGCAAATTTTAACATCAATAAAATGCGAATTTCAAGGAAATTAATTTCCCCAATTTTCCCCAATTTTTAACACTCCTAAAATTTCATTTTTTCTGGGAATTCTGCCTCAGAGTCTCTTCATCCTGATCCAGAACCGGGCTGGGAACTCTCCCCTAAATCAGGATAAAATCAGAATTTCAATAATGACAAAATTGGGAATTTTAATGACAAAAAATGGGAATTTTAGGGAATCAGTTTTCCCAATTTTCCCCAATTTTTGTCATTCAAAATCCATTTTTTTGGGAATTCTGCCTCAGATCTTCTTCATCCTGATCCAGAACAGGGCTGGGAACTCTCCCCTAAATCAAGAAAAAATCCGAATTTCGATAATGACAAAAATGTGAATTTTAATATGAATAAAATGCGAATTTTAGGGAATCAGTTTTCCCAATTTTTCCCCAATTTTTGTCATTCAAAATCCATTTTTTGGGAATTCTGCCTCATATTCTCTTCATCCTGATCCAGAACCGGCTGGGAACTCTCCCCTAAATCGGGAAAAAAATCGAAATTTCAGATAATGACAAAATTGCGAATTTTTAATATCAATAAAATCGGGAATTTCAGGGAAATGAATTTTTACTGCTTTTTCCCCAATTTTCTGACACTCCTAAAAATTTCATTTTTTCTGGGAATTCTGCCTCCGATCCTCTTCATCCTGATCCAGAACGGTAGAACTCTCCCCTAAATTGGAAAAAATTGAAATTTCAACAATGACAAAATTGGGAATTTTGATGCCAATAAAATGGGAATTTTAGGGACAGAATTTTTCTGCTTTTTCCCAATTTCTGACACTCCTAAAATTTCATTTTTTCTGGGAATTCTGCCTCAGATCCTCTTCACCCTGATCCAGAACCGGGCAGGGAACTCTTCCCTAAATCAGGATAAAATCAGAATTTCGATAATGACAAAAATGCGAATTTCAGGGAATTAATTTCCCCAATTTCTGCCACTCCCAAAATCCCATTTTTTCTGGGAATTCTGCCTCAGATCCTCTTCATCCTGATCCAGAACCGGGCTGGGAACTCTCCCCTAAATCAGGATAAAATCCGATTTCCAATAATGACAAAATTAGATTTTTAATATCCCGGGAATTTTCCTGATCCAGAACCGGCTGGGAACTCTCCCTAAATCAGGATAAAAGTCAGTCCCATGATGACAAAATTGCGAATTTTAATATGAATAAAATGGGAATTTTAGGGAATCAGTTTTCCCAATTTTCCCCAATTTTTAACACTCCTAAAATCCCAATTTTCCTGGAATTCTCCCTCAGATCCGCTTCATCCTGATCCAGAACAGGGCTGGGAACTTCCCCTAAATCAGGATAAAATCAGAATTTCGATTCTGACAAAAATGCGAATTTTAGGGAATTAATTTCCCCAATTTCTGCCACTCCCAAAATCCCATTTTTTCTGGGAATTCTGCCTCAGATCCGCTTCATCCTGATCCAGAACCGGGCGGGGAAGACCCGCCTGGCCAAGTGGTACATGCAGTTTGATGATGATGAGAAGCAGAAGCTGATCGAGGAGGTTCACGCCGTGGTCACCGTCAGGGACGCCAAGCACACCAATTTCGTGGAGGTACAACCCCAAAATCGACATTTTTTACCCCAAAATCGCCTTTATCCACCCCAAAATTGACATTTTTACCCCAAAATCACCATTATTTACCCCAAAATCATCTTTATCCACCCCAAAAATGACATTTTTTACCTCAAAATTGATATTTTTTACCCCAAAATCGACATTTTTACCCCCAAATTTACTTTATCCACCCCAAAATTGCCAATTTTACCCCAAAATTGACATTTTTCACCCAAAAATTGACATTTTTACCCCCAAATTTAATTTATCCACGCCAAAATTACCAAAATTTAACACAAAATTGCCATTTTTACCCCAAAATCGACATTTTTTACCCCAAAATCGCCTTTATCCAACTCAAAATTGATATTTTTCACCCAAAAATTGACATTTTTACCCCCAAATTTCCTTTATCCTCCCCAAAATTACCATTTTTACCCCAAAAGTGCCATTTTTACCCCAAAATTTACTTTATCCACCCCAAAATTGCCATTTTTACCCCAAAATCACAATTTTTACTCCAAAATCACATTTATCCACCCCAAAATCCCCATTTTTTACCCCAAAATCGCTTTTATCCACCCCCAAAAATTGACATTTTTACCCCCAGAATTGGCATTTTTTACCCCAAAATTGACTTTTTTTACACCAAAATTGATATTTTTTACCCCAAAAATTTACTTTATCCACCCCAAAATCTTCGGTTTTTTACCCCAAAAATCACTTTTTATCCACACCAAAATCTTCTTTTTTTACTCCAAAATCCTCTTTATCCACCCCTAAAATTGACATTTTTACCCCAAAATCGACATTTTTTACCCCAAAATTGCCTTTATCCACCCCAAAATTGACATTTTTTACCCAAAAATTGACATTTTTACCCCAAAATTTACTTTATCCACACAAAAATTGCCAAAATTTAAGCCAAAATTGCCATTTTTACCCCAAAATCACCATTTTTTACCCCAAAATCGCCTTTATCCACCCCAAAATCACCATTTTTTACCCCAAAATTGCCATTTTTACCCCAAAATTTACTTTATCCACCCAAAAATTTCCATTTTTACCCCAAAATTGGTGGATTTTCCTCCAAAATTGCCATTTTTAGCCCAGAAATTCCTGGGGTTTCACCCAAAATTGCCTTTATCCACCCCCAAAATCACCATATTTAACCCCAAAATCACCATTTTTACCCCAAAATCATCTTTATCCACCCCAAAATTGCCATTTTTAGCCCAAAATCTGTGGGTTTTACTCCAAAATTGCCATTTTTCACCCAGAAATTGCCATTTTTAGCCCAAAATTGGTGGCTTGTAGCCCAAAATTTCCATTTTTTTTCCACAAAATTGCCATTGTTACTCTAAAATCACCATTTTTACCCCAAAATCACCTTTATCCACCCTAAAATCCCCATTTTTTACCCCGTATCGCATTATCCACCCCCAAAATTGACATTTTACCCCAAAATTGCCTTTATCCACCCAAAAAATTGACATCTTTTACCCTACATTACCATTTTAACTCTAAATCACCATTTTACCCCAAAAATTGGGGGTTTTACCCTGCACTTTTCTCATTCCAAAATTGCCAATTTTTTGCTCAAAATTGCCAATTTTACCCCAAAAATTTACTCTTTTATCCACCCTATTGCCATTCACCCCTAAAATTCCCATTTTTTACCCCCAAAATTCCCATTTTCACCCCAAAATTCCCATTTTTACCCCAAAATTGCCTTTATCCACCCCAAAATCTCCATTTTCACCCCAAAATTGACATTTTTACCCCAAAATTCCCATTTTTACCCCAAATTTGCCATTTTCCCCCAAACTCTGCAGCTTTCTCAGGGAAATGGGGAGATCAGTCTGGGCCTGCTGGGGCCCTCCCAGTTCATCCCAGTTCATTCCAGTCCCTCCCAGTTCGTCCCAGTTCATCCCAGTGCCTCCCAGTTTATCCCAGTTCATCCCAGTTCATCCCAGTCCCTCCCAGTTCATCCCAGTCCTTCCCAGTTTATCCCAGTTTATCCCAGTTCATCCCAGTTTATCCCAGTCGCCCCAGTTTATCCCAGTTCATCCCAGTTCATCCCAGTGCTTCCCAGTTTATCCCAGTTCATCCCAGTTCATCCCAGTGCCTCCCTAGTTTATCCCAGTTCATCCCAGTTCATCCCAGTCCCTCCCAGTTCATCCCAGTCCTTCCCTAGTTTATCCCAGTTTATCCCAGTTCATCCCAGTTGTCCCAGTCGCTCCCAGTTTATCCCAGTTCATCCCCGAGTTCATCCCAGTGCTTCCCGTAGTTTATCCCAGTTCATCCCAGTTCATCCCAGTGCCTCCCAGTTTATCCCAGGTCCCTCCCAGTGCATCCCAGTCCTTCCCAGTTTATCCCAGTCCATCCCAGTGCTTCCCAGTTCATCCCAGTTCATCCCAGTGCCTCCCAGTTTATCCCAGTTCATCCCAGTCCATCCCAGTCCATCCCAGTCCATCCCAGTTCATCCCAGTTCATCCCTAGTTTATCCCAGTTTATCCCAGTTCATCCCAGTTTATCCCAGTGTCCCCAGTTTATCCCAGTTCATCCCAGTTCATCCCAGTGCTCTAGTTTATCCCAGTTCATCCCAGTTCATCCCAGTGCCTCCCAGTTTATCCCAGTCCCTCCCAGTGCCTCCCAGTTTATCCCAGTCCCTCCCAGTGCATCCCGTGTCCTTCCCAGTTTATCCCAGTCGCTCCAGTGCTTCTCAGTTCATCCCAGTTCATCCCAGTCCCTCCCCAGTTCATCCCAGTCCTTCCCAGTTTATCCCAGTTTATCCCAGTTCATCCCAGCTTATCCCAGTCGCCTCCCAGTTTATCCCAGTTCATCCCAGGTTTATCCCAGTCGCCTCCCAGTTTATCCCAGTTCATCCCAGTTCATCCCAGTTTATCCCAGTCGCTTCCCAGTGCTTCTCAGTTCATCCCAGTTCATCCCAGTCCCTCCCAGTTCATCCCAGTCCTTCCCAGTTTATCCCAGTTTATCCCAGTTCATCCCAGTTTATCCCAGTCGCCTCCCGCAGTTTATTCCAGCTTTATCCCAGTTCATCCCAGTTTATCCAGTCCCCTCCCAGTGCATCCCAGTCCTTTCCCAGTTTATCCCAGTTTATCCCAGTTCATCCCAGTTTATCCCAGTCGCCTCCCAGTTTATCCCAGTTCATCCCAGTTTATCCCAGTCGCTCCCAGTTTATCCCAGTGCCTCCCAGTTCATCCCAGTCCATCCCAGTCCATCCCAGTCCATCCCAGTTCATCCCAGTTCATCCCAGTTCATCCCAGTTTATCCCAGTGCCTCCTAGTGCTTCCCAGTTTATTCCAGTTTATCCCAGTTCATCCCCAGTTCATCCCAGTTCATTCCAGTGCCTCCCCAGTCCCTCCCAGTCCATCCCCGGCTTATCCCAGTTCACCCCCAATTCATCCCAGTTCATCCCAGTTCCTCCCAGTTTATCCCAGTGTCCCCCAGTGCCTCCCAGTTTATCCCAGTTTATCTCAGCCCTCCCAGTTCATCCCAGTCTATCCCAGTCCATCCCAGTCCCCCCCAGTGTCCCCCTTCAGTCTCTCCCAGTTCATCCCAGTCCATCCCAGTTTATCCCATTTCTCCCAGTTCCGCGAATTTCAAGATCATCTACACGCTATGCCGGGCTGCAGTGCCCCACACCCTCCCAGTCCCTCCCAGTCCCTCCCAGTGCCTCCCAGTCCATCCCAGTGCCTCCCAGTCCATCCCAGTCCATCCCAGTTTATCCCAGTTCATCCCAATCTCTCCCAGTTCCGGAATTTCAAGATCATCTACCGCCGCTATGCCGGGCTGCAGTGCCCCACACCCTCCCAGTGCTCTCCCAGTGCTCTCCCAGTCCCTCCCCAGTGCTCTCCCAGTCCATCCCAGTGCCTCCCAGTCCATCCCAGTCCATCCCAGTTTATCCCAGTTCATCCCAATTCTCTCCCAGTTCCGGGAATTTCAAGATCATCTACCGCTTTATGCCGGGCTGCAGTGCTCCCACACCCTCCCGAGTGCCTCCCTAGTCCCCTCCCAGTGCCTCCTCCCAGTCCATCCCGTCCCTCTCCCAGTCCCTCCCAGTCCCTCCCAGTGCCTCCCAGTCCCTCCCCAGTCCATCCCAGTCCATCCCAGACCATCCCAGTCCATCCCAGTCCATCCCAGTTTATCCAATTTCCCCCAGTTCCACAATTTCAAGATCATCTATCGCCAGCCATGCTGGCTGTCGTGCCCTCACACCCCTCCCAGTCCCTCCCAGTCCCTCCCAGTGTATCCCAGTCCATCCCAGTTTATCCCAGTTTATCCCAGGGTTTATCCCATTTCTCCCAGTTCGCTAATTTCAAGATCATCTACTCGGCCGCTATGCCGGGCTGCAGTGCCCCCACACCTCCCAGTCCATCCCAGTCCTCCCAGTGCTCTCCCAGTCCCTCCCAGTCCCTCCCAGTCCATCCCAGTGCCTCCCAGTGCCTCCTCCCAGTCCATCCCAGTCCATCCCAGTCCATCCCAGTTTATCCCAGTTTATCCCAATCTCCCAGTTCCAAGTAATTTCAAGATCATCTACTCGCTATGCCGGGCTGCGGTGCCCCACACCCCCTCCCAGTGCCTCCCCAGTGCCTCCCAGTCCCTCCCAGTTTATCCCCAGTCCCTCCCAGTCCATCCCAGTCCATCCCAGTCCATCCCAGTTTATCCCAGTATCCCCCCTCTCCCAGTTCCGTAATTTCAAGATCATCTACTGCCGCTATGCCGGGCTGCAGTGCTCTCACCCTCCCAGTGCCTCCCAGTTTATCCCCAGTCCATCCCAGTCCCTCCCAGTTTATCCCAGTGCCTCCCAGTCCCTCCCAGTCCATCCCAGTCCATCCCAGTTTATCCCAGTTTATCCCTAGTTTATCCCAATCTCTCCCAGTTCATAATTTCAAGATCATCTACACGCCACTATGCCGGGCTGCAGTGCCCCACACCCCTCCCAGTGCCTCCCAGTCCATCCCAGTCCCTCCCAGTTTATCCCAGTGCCTCCCAGTCCCTCCCAGTCCATCCCAGTCACTCCCAGTCCATCCCAGTCCATCCCAGTCCATCCCAGTTTATCCCAGTTTATCCCAATTTCTCCCAGTTCCGCAATTTCAAGATCATCTACCGCTATGCCGGGCTGCAGTGCCCCACACCCCTCCCAGTGCCTCCCAGTGCCTCCCAGTCCCTCCCAGTGTATCCCAGTCCCTCCCAGTCCCTCCCAGTTTATCCCAGTTTATCCCAGTTTATCCCAGTTTATCCCAATCTCTCCCAGTTCCGCAATTTCAAGATCATCTACCGCCGCTACGCCGGCCTCTATTTCTGCATCTGCGTCGACGTCACCGACAACAACCTGGCCTACCTGGAGGCCATCCACAACTTCGTGGAGGTGAGGCCTCCTTAATTAATTCATTAATCAATTCTCTCATTAATTAATGCATTTATTTATTCATTAACTCATTAATTGCTTCATTGGTAATTCGTTCATTAATTCATTCATTACTGACTGGGGCTGTGCCTTGCCCACGTGCTCAGTGAATAATTCCAAAACTTCCTGGAGGTGAGGGATCCTCATTAATTAATTCGCTAATTAATTCATTAATTTATTCATTAACTCATTAATTAGCTCATTGTTAATTAATTAATTAATTAATTCATTCATTCCTGGCTGGGGCTGTGCCTTGCTGCCCAGGTGCCCAATGAATAATTCCACAATGTTGTGGAGGTGAGGGGTCCTCATTAATTAATTCACTAATTCATTATTTAACTCATTAATTACTTCATTAATTCATTAGCTCATTAATTAGCTCCTTACTAATTAATTCATTACTGGCTGGGGCTGTGCCTTGCTGCCCAGGTGCTCAGTGAATAATTCCACGATATTGTGGAGGTGAGGGGCTCTTCATTAATTAATTAATTTACTAATTAATCCATTAATTTATTTATTCATTAGCACATTAATTGGTCCATTAATTAGTTACATAATTAATTCATTCATTCCTGGCTGGGGCTGTGCCTTGCCCACGTGCTCAGTGAATATTGCCACAACCTCCTGGAGGTGAGGGGCTCCTCATTAATTAATTCACTAATTCATTACTTAACTCTTTAATTAGTTCATTAATTAATTCATTAACTCAGTAATTAGCTCATTATTAATTCATTCCTGGCTGGGGCTGTCCCTGGGTGCCCACGTGCTCAATGAGTAGTTCCACAACTTGATGGAGATGAGGGGTCCTCATTAATTAATTAACTCATTAATTCATTAATTAACTCATAAATTAGTTAATTCATTCATTAACTCATTAATTGGCTCATTATTAATTCATTCATTACTGCCTGGGGCTGTGCTTGGGTGCCCAGGTGCTCAATGAATAATTCCACAATGTTGTGGAGGTGAGGGGCTCCTTAATTAATTAATTTACTAATTAATTCATTAATTAATTCATTAAGTCATTAATTGGTCCATTAATTAGTTACATAATTAATTCATTCATTCCTGGCTGGGGCTGTGCCTTGCCCACGTGCTCAGTGAATAGTTCCAAAACTTCCTGGAGGTGAGGGGCTCTTCATTAATTAATTAACTCATTAATTCGTTCATTAACTCTCTAAATAACTCATTAATTCATTTATTAACTCATTAATTAGCTACATAATTAATTCATTCATTACTGGCTGGGGCTGTCCCAGGTGCTCTATTAATATTTCCACAACCTCATGGAGATGAGGGGCTCCTCATTAATTAATTCAGTAATTAACTCATTAGTTAGTTCATTAATTCATTCATTAACTCATTTATTGGCTCATTATTAATTAACTCATTCATTACTGGCTGGGGTTGTGCCTTGCTGCCCAGGTGCTCAGTGAATATTTCCACGATATTGTGGAGGTGAGGGGCTCTTCATTAATTAATTAATTTACTAATTAATCCATTAATTTATTTATTCATTAGCACATTAATTGGTCCATTAATTAGTTACATAATTAATTCATTCATTCCTGGCTGGGGCTGTGCCTTGCCCACGTGCTCAGTGAATTTTTCCACAATTTCCTGGAGGTGAGGGGCTCCTCATTAATTAATTCAGTAATTAATTCACTAATTCATTAATTAACTCATTAATTAGTTCATTAACTCATTAATTAGCTCATTATTCATTCATTCATTCCTGGCTGGGGCTGTGCCAGGTGCCCAATGAATATTTCCACAGCTTGGTGGAGATGAGGGGCTCCTCATTAATTAATTAACTCATTAATTCGTTCATTAACTCACTAATTAACTCATTAACTCATCCATTAACTCATTAATTGGTTCATTGTTAATTAATTCATTAATTAATTCATTCATTCCTGGCTGGGGCTGTGCCTTGCCCACGTGCTCAGTGAATATTGCCACAACTTCCTGGAGGTGAGGGGCTCCTCATTAATTAATTCAGTAATTAATTCATTAATTTATTCATTAACTCTTTATTTAGCTCATTGTTAATTAATTAATTCATTCATTCATTCCTGGCTGGGGCTGTGCCTTGCTGCCCAGGTGCTCAATGAATAATTCCACAATGTTGTGGAGGTGAGGGGTTCTCATTAATTAATTCACTGATTCATTATTTAACTCATTAATTACTTCATTAATTCATTAGCTCATTAATTAGCTCCTTATTAATTCATTCATTACTGGCTGGGGCTGTGCCTTGCTGCCCAGGTGCTCAGTGAATAATTCCACGATATTGTGGAGGTGAGGGGCTCCTTAATTAATTAATTTACTAATTAATTCACTAATTAATTCAATCATTAACTCATTAATTGGTTCATTAATTAGTTACATAATTAATTAACTCATTCCTGGCTGGGGCTGTGCCTTGCCCACGTGCTCAGTGAATAGTTCCACAACCTCATGGAGATGAGGGGCTCCTCATTAATTAATTCACTAATTCATTAATTAACTCATTAATTAATTCATTAATTAATTCATTAACTCATTAATTGGCTCATTATTCATTCATTCATTCCTGGCTGGGGTTGTGCCTTGCCCACGTGCTCAGTGAATATTGCCACAATGTCATGGAGGTGGACATTGCTTAATTAATTAATTTATTAACTAACTCATTAATTAATCCACTCATTAATTCATTAATTAACTCACTAATGAATTCATTAATTTACTCACTAATTAATGCACTAATTAATTCATTCATTATTGGCTGGGGCTGTCCCTGGGTGCCCAATGAATATTGCCACAACTTTGTGGAGATGAGGGGCTCCTCATTAATTAATTAACTCATTAATTCATTCATTAACTCATTAATTAGTTACATAATTAATTAATTCATTACTGGCTGGGGTGTGCCTTGCTGCCCAGGTGTTCAATTAATAATTCCACAATGTTGTGGAGGTGAGGGGCTCCTTAATGAATTAATTTACTAATTAATTCACTAATTCATTAAATCATTAATTAGTTACATAATTAATTCATTCATTACTGGCTGGGGCTGTCCCAGGTGCTCAGTGAATATTTTCACACTGTCATGGAGGTGGGCACTCATTAATTAACTCCCTAATTAATTAATTCATTAACTCATTAATTAATGTATTAATTCATTAATTAACTTATTAATTAATTCATTAATTAACTCATTATTAATTGATTAATTAACTCATTAATTGCCTGTCCCCCTGCCAGGTGCTCAATGAATATTTCCACAACTTTGTGGAGATGGGCACTCCCTCATTAATTAATCCCCTAATTAATTAACTAATTAATTAATTTATTAACGCATTAATTAATGGATTAATTCATTAATTAACTCATTAATTAATGGATTAATCAGCTCATTAATTGCCTGTCCCCTGGCAGGTGCTCAATGAATATTTCCACAATGTCATGGAGATGGGCACTCCCTCATTAATTAAACTCCTAATTAATTAACTCATTAATTAATGCATTAACTCATTCATTAATGGATTAATTCATTAGTTAACTCATTAATTAATAGATTAATCAGCTCATTAATTGCCTGTTCCCCTGCCAGGTGCTCAGTAAATAGTTCCACAATGTCATGGAGAGGGACACTCCCTCATTAATTAAACTCATTAATTAATTAACTCATTAATTAATTTATTAACTCATTAATTAATGGATTAATTCATTATTTAACTCATTAGTTAATGGATTAATTAGTTCATTAATTGCCTGTCCCCTGCCAGGTGCTCAATGAATATTTCCACACTGTCATGGAGATGGGCAGTCCCTCATTAATTAATCCCTTAATTAATTAACTCATTAATTAATGCATTAACTCATTCATTAATTGATTAATTCATTAATTAACTCATTAGTTAATGGATTAATTAGTTCATTAATTGCCTGTTCCCCTGCCAGGTGCTCAATGAATATTTCCACAACTTTGTGGAGATGGACACTCCCTCATTAATTAATTCACCAATTAATTAACTCATTAATTAATTTATTAACCCATTAATTAATGGATTAACTCATTAATTAACTCATTAATTACTGGATTAATTAGCTCATTAATTGCCTGTCCCCTGCCAGGTGCTCAATGAATATTTCCACAATGTCATGGAGATGGGCACTCCCTCATTAATTAATCCCCTAATTAATTAACTCATTAATTAATGCATTAGCTCATTAATTAATGGATTAATTCATTATTTAACTCATTAATTAATTGATTAATCAGCTCATTAATTGCCTGTTCCCCTGGCAGGTGCTCAATGAATATTTCTAGCGTCTCTGAGCTCGAGCCTGCGTCTTCAACTTCTACAAGGTCTGATTTGGGGGCAATTTTGGGGGATTTTGGGGGCAATTTTAGGGGCATTTTGGGGGATTTTGGGGCAATTTTGGGAGGATTTTGGGGGATTTTTGGGGGACAGTTTTGGGGGATTTTGGGGAGATTTTGGGACAATTTTGGGGATTTTGGGACAATTTTGGGGAGCATTTTGGGGGATTTTGGGGGATTTTGAGGGGCAATTTTAAGGGCAATTTAGGGGGATTTTGGGGGATTTTTGGGGGAATTTTGGGGCATTTGGGGGGCAATTTGGGGGGATTTTGGGGAATTTTGGGGGATTTTGGGGGGATTTGGGGGATTTCGGGGCAATTTTGGGGGATTTTTGGGGCAATTTTGGGGGCAATTTTGGGAGATTTTGGGGGGATTTTGGGAGATTTTGGGGGATTTTGGGGGCAATTTTTGGGGGATTTGGGGGCAATTTGGGGGGATTTTGGGGAATTTTGGGGGCAATTTTGGGGGGATTTTGGGGGCAATTTTGGGGGATTTTGAGACAGTTTTAAAGGCAATTTTGGGGGGATTTTGGGGGATTTTGGGGGATTTTGGGGGCAATTTTGGGGATTTTGGGGGCAATTTTGGGAGATTTTGGGGGCAATTTTAGGGGATTTTAAGGGGCAATTTTGGGGGATTTTGGGGTATTTTGGGGATTTTGGGACAATTTTGGGGAAATTTTGGGAGATTTTGGGACAATTTTGGGAGATTTTGGGGCAATTTAGGGGGATTTTGTGACAATTTTAGGGGGATTTTAGGGGCAATTTTGGGAGCAATTTTGGGGGATTTTAAGGGCAATTTTAGGGGATTTTGGGAGATTTTGGGGATTTTTGGGGAAATTTTGGGAGATTTTGGGGGATTTTGGGACAATTTTAAGGGGATTTTGGGTAATTTAGGGGGATTTTGGGGCAATTTGGGGGCAATTTTGGGGGATTTTGGGGGGATTTTGGGGGCTGATTTTTGGGGTTTTTGGGGCTGATTTTGGAGTTTTTTGGCTGATTTTTTCTGGTTTTTGTTAATTTTGGGGTTTTTGGATTTTTTGGGGTAAATTTTGGGGTTTTTTTGGGGTTTTTTCAGGTGTACACCGTAGTGGATGAGCTGTTCCTGGCTGATTTTGGGGTTCATTTTGGGGTTGATTTTTGGATTTTTTTTGCTGATTTTTGGGGTTTTTTGGGCTGATTTTGGGGGATTTTTGGGCTAATTTTGGGGGTTTTTTTGCTGATTTTTGGGGGTTTTTGGGCTGATTTTTGGGGGATTTTTGGGCTTATTTTGGGGTTTTTGCTGATTTTTTGGGGGGTTTTTTGGGCTGATTTTTGGGGGATTTTTAGGCTGATTTTTGGGGGGTTTTTCCTGATTTTTGGGATTTTTGGGCTGATTTTGGGGGATTTTGGGGCTTATTTTGGGGGTTTTTTTGCTGATTTTTTGGGTTTTTTTGGGTTGATTTTTGGCGTTTTTTTGACCTGATTTTGGGGGATTTTTGGGGCTGATTTTTGGGTTTTTTTGGGCTGATTTTGGGGTTTTTTGGGGTTCTTTGGGCTAATTTTTTCTGATTTTGGATTTTTTTGGGGTAAATTTTGGATTTTTTTTTGGGTTTTTTCAGGTGTACACCGTGGTGGACGAGATGTTCCTGGTTGATTTTGGGGTTGATTTTGGGGTTGATTTTTGGGCTGATTTTTGGGGTTTTTTGGGGTTCTTTGGGCTAATTTTTTCTGATTTTGGATTTTTTTGGGGTAAATTTTGGCTTTTTTGGGGTTTTTTCAGGTGTACACCGTGGTGGACGAGCTGTTCCTGGCTGATTTTGGGGTTGATTTTTGGGGTTTTTTGGGCTGATCTTGGGGTTTTTTGGGGTTCTTTGGGCTGATTTTTTCTGATTTTGCTTTTTTTTGGATTTTTTTGAGGTAAATTTTGGCTTTTTTGGGGTTTTTTCAGGTGTACACCGTGGTGGACGAGATGTTCCTGGCAGGGGAAATCCGTGAGACGAGCCAGACCAAGGTGCTGAAGCAGCTGCTGATGTTACAGTCCCTGGAGTGACCCAAAAACCCCCAAAATCACCCCAAAAATCACCCAAAAATCCCCCAAAAAATCCCCAAAAACGGGGGCCCCTCCCCCCCCATCAGTGTTATCGTGCTGTGCAGAAAATGTGAATTTCTGGCATTAAAAGTGACCAAAATGTGACCAAAAAAATGGGTGGAAATGGGTTAAATGGAATAAAAATGGGAAAAAATGAGTTTGAATGAGCAGAAATTGGGGTAAAATGGGAGAAAATTGGTTAAAGTGAAATAAAATTGAGAAAAAAGGGGATAAAATGGTGGAAAATGACAAAAAATGGGATAAAATGAGTGAAAATTACAAGAAATGGGTGAAAAATGGGTTAAAATGGCATAAAAATGGGAAAAAATGGGTGAAAAATGAGTTTGAATGAGACAAAATTAGGGTAAAATGGGTGAAAATTGGTTAAAATGAGATAAAAATGGCAAAAAATGGGATAAAATGGTGAAAAATGACCAAAAAATGGGATAAAATGAGTGAAAATTACAAAAAATGGGTGAAAATGGGATTAAATGAAATTAAAATGAGAAAAAATTGGATAAAATGAGTGAAAAATGATGAAAAATGGGTTAAAATGGGTTTAAAATGACAAAAATGGGGTGAAATGGATAAAAATTGGAGCAAAATAAGTTCAAAATTTTAAAAATTGGGATAAACTGAAAATTACAAAAAATGGGTGAAAAATGGGTTAAAATGGAATAAAAATGGGAAAATTGGGATAAAATGGGTGAAAATTTGGTTAAAATGAGTTTAAAATGATGAAAATTCAGGTAAAATTGGTAAAAAATTGCCCAAAAATGGATGAAAATTTGGATAAAATGAGTTTAAAATTAGAAAAAATGGGGTAAAATGGGTTAAAATTCGATTAAAATGAGAAAGCAATGACAGAAAAATGGGATAAAAAGAGAAAAAAATGACAAAAAATGGTGAGAAATGGGATAAAATGGGTGAAAATTACAAAAAATGGGTGAAAATGGGATAAAATGGAATAAAAATGGGAAAAAATGGGTGAAAAATGAGTTTGAATGAGCAAAAATTGGGGTCAAATGGAAGAAAATTGGATAAAATGAGATAAAAATCGCCATCGAAAATCAGATAAAATGGTGAAACATCGACCATCGGATAAAAATGGTGACAATTACACAAAATAAGTGAAAACGGATTAAAATGAAATTAAAATGAGAAAAAATTGGATAAAATGAGTGAAAAATGGTAAAAATAGGTTAAAACATCGGTTTAAAATGACAAAAATGAAGTGAAATGGATAAAAATTGGAGCAAAATACAGTTCAAAATTTAAAGTGGGATCGACGAAATTACAAAAATTAAATAGGTGAAAATATCGGTGAAAAATCGGTTAAAATGGCATAAAAATGGAAAAAATGGGTGAAAAATGAGTTTGAAAAAGATAAAATGTGTAAAATGAAGAAAATTGAGTTTAAAATGAGATAAAAATGGCAAAAATGGGATAAAATGGTGAAAAATGACTAAAAATTAGGATAAAATGAGTGAAAAGTACAAAAAATAGGGAAAAATGGGATTAAATGAAATTAAAATGAGAGTGGATAAAATGAGGTGAAAATAGATGAAAAATAGGTTAATATAGGGTTAAAATGAGTAAAATGGTGGAAATGGATAAAATTTAGACAAACTAAGTTCAAAATTTAAAAATGGGATAAACTGAAAAATTCACAAAAAATAGAGGTGAAAAAATGGGTTCAAAATGGAATAAGTCGGAAAATTAGGGATAAAATGGGTGAAAATTTGGTTAAAATGAGTTTAAAATGATGAAAATTCAAGGTAAAATTGGTAAAAGTACTTAAAAATGGATGAAAATTTGGATAAAATGAGGTTTCAGAATTAGAAAAGGGTAAAATGGGTTAAAATTCGATTAAAATGAGAAAACAATGACAGAAAAATGGGATAAAAAGAGAAAAAAAATGACAAAAAATGGTGAAAAATGGGTGAAAATGGAATAAAATGGGGAAAAATGAGTTTGAATGAGCAAAATTGGGGTAAAATGGAAGAAAATTGGATAAAATGAGATAAAAATGGCAAAAAATGGGATAAAATGGTGAAATATGACCAAAAAATGGGATAAAATGAGTGAAAATTACAACAAATGGGTGAAAAATGGGATTAAATGAAATTAAAATGAGAAAAAATTGGTTAAATGGGTTAAAAATGAGTTTGGATGAACAAAATTAGGGTAAATTGGGTGAAAATTGGTTAAAATGAGATAAAAGATGAAAAAATGGGGGTAAAATGGGATAAAATAGTGAAAAAATAGAAAAGACATAAAATGGTGAAAAATGGGATAAAATGAGAAAAATTGACAAAAAAAGGTGAAAAATGGGATAAAATGAGTGAAAATTACAAAAAAAGGATGAAAAATGGGATAAAATTGAACAAAAATGGGAAAAAATTGGTGAAAATGGGTGAAAAATGAGTTTGAATGAATAAAAATTGGGTGAAAATTTGGTTAAAATGAGTTTAAAATGATGAAAATTCAGGTAAAATGGGTAAAAAATTGCCCAAAAATGGATGAAAATTGGGATAAAATGAGTTTAAAATTAGAAAAATTGGGATAAAATGGGTGAAAATTGGTTAAAGTGAGAAAACATTGACAGAAAAATGGGATAAAAAGAGAAAAAAAATGACAAAAAATGGGTGAAAAATGGGATAAAATGCAATAAAAATGAGAAAAAATTGGGTAAAATGGGTGAAAAATGAGTTTGAATGAACAAAAATTGGGTGAAAATTTAGGTAAAACGAGTTTTAAATGATGAAAATTCAGGAAAATTGGTAAAAATTGCCAAAATGGATGAAAATTGGGATAAAATGAGTTGAAAATTGGCAGAAAAATGGGATAAAATGAGGTGAAAAATGGGTTAAAAATCAGATAAAAATGATGAAAATGGGATAAAATAGGAAAAAATGGATACGAATGAGTGAAAATAGGGATAAAATGAGTGAAAATTACAAAAAAAGGATGAAAAATGGGATAAAATGGAATAAAAATGAGAAAAAATTGGGTAAAATGGGTGAAAAATGAGTTTGAATGAACAAAAATTGGGTGAAAATTTAGGTAAAATGAGTTTAAAATGATGAAAATTCAGGAAAAATTGGTAAAAAATTGCCCAAAAATGGATGAAAATTGGGATAAAATGAGTTTAAAATTAGAAAAATTGGGATAAAATGGGTGAAAATTGGTTAAAATCAGATAAAAATGACAAAAAATGGGACAAAAATGGTGAAAAATGGGATAAAATGAGAAAAAAATGACAAAAAATGGTGAAAAATGGGATAAAATGAGTGAAAATTACAAAAAATGGGTGAAAATGGGATAAAATGGCATAAAAATGGGAAAAATGGGTGAAAAATGAGTTTGAATGAACAAAAATTGGGGTAAAATGGAAGAAAATTGGATAAAATGAGATAAAAATGGCAAAAAATGGGATAAAATGGTGAAAAATGACCAAAAAATGGATAAAATGAGTGAAAAGTACAAAAAATGGGGAAAAATGGGATTAAATGAAATTAAAATGAGAAAAAATTGGATAAAATGAGTGAAAAATGATGAAAAATGGGTTAAAATGGGTTTAAAATGACAAAAATGGGGTGAAATGGATAAAAATTTGAGCAAAATAAGTTCAAAATTTTAAAAATGGGATAAACTGAGTGAAAATTACAAAAAATGGGTGAAAATGGGTGAAAATGGAATTAAAATGAGAAAAAATTGGTGAAAACGGGTGAAAAATGAGTTTGAATGAATAAAAATTGGGGTAAAAGTGTTGAAAATTTATTTTGAATGAGTTTAAAATGATGAAAATTCAGGTAAAATGGGTAAAAAATTGCCCAAAAATGGATGAAAATTTGGATAAAATGAGTTTAAAATTTGAGAAAATGGGATAAAATGGGTGAAAATTGGTTAAAATCAGATAAAAATGACAAAAAATGGGACAAAAATGGTGAAAAATGGGATAAAATGAGAAGAAAAATGACAAAAAAATTGGGAGAAAAATGGGATAAAATGGGTGAAAATTACAAAAAATGGGTGAAAAATGGGATAAAATGGCATAAAAATGGGAAAAATGGGTGAAAAATGAGTTTGAATGAACAAAAATTGGGGTAAAATGGAAGAAAATTGGTTAAAATGAGATAAAAATGGCAAAAAATGGGATAAAATGGTGAAAAATGACCAAAAAATGGGATAAAATGAGTGAAAATTACAAAAAATGGGGAAAAATGGGATTAAATGAAATTAAAATGAGAAAAAAATGGTTAAATGGGTTAAAGATGAGTTTGAATGAGCAAAATTAGGGTAAATTGGGTGAAAATTGGTTAAAATGAGATAAAAATGAGAAAAAATGGGGGAAAATGGGATAAAATGAGAAAAAAGAAGACAAAAATGGTGAAAAATGGGATAAAATGAGTGAAAAACATAAAAAATGGGTTAAAATGAAATAAAAATGGGATAAAACAGGTAAAAAATAAGTTTAAATGAATGAAAATTGGGTGAAAATTTGGTTAAAATGAGGTTAAAATTTTAAAAGTGGCACCAGGGACCCCAAAAGTGGCACCGGGGAGCCCAAAAGTGGCACTGGGGACCCCAAAAGTGACACTGGGGACCCAAGGGTGGCACTGGGGACCCAAAAGTGGCACTGGGGACCCCAAAAGTGACTAGACTAAAAGTGACACTGGGACCCCAAAAGTGGCACGGGGACCTAAAAAGTGGCACTGGGGACCCCAAAAAGTGACACTGGAGCCCTAAAGTGGCACCAGGGACCCCCAAAAGTGACACTGGGGACTAAGGGTGGCACTGGGGACCCAAAATGTGACAGAGGGACTAAAAGTGACACTGGGGACCCAAAGGGTGGCACTAGGGACTAAAATGTGACAGAGGGACTAAAAAGTGACACTGGGGACCCAAAAGTGGCACCAGGGACCCCAAAAAGTGACTCTGGGGACTCCCAAAAGTGGCATCCAGGGGACCCCAAAAGTGACACTGGGACCCCAAAAAGTGGCACAGGGACCCCAAAAGGGACTCTGGGGACTCAAAAGTGACACCAGGGACTAAAGGTGACACTGGAGAACTAAAAGTGGCACCAGGGACCCTCAAAAGTGACAAAGAGACCCCAAAAGTGACACTGGGGACATCCAGGGGCAGAAAGGTCCCAAAAGTGGCACCAGGGACCCCAAAATGACACTAGGGACCCCAAAAAGTGGCACCAGGGGACCCCAAAAGTGACACTGGGGACCCCAAAAGTGGCACCAGGGACCCCAAAAGTGACACTAGGGGACCCTAAAAGGTGGCACTCAGGGATCCCAAAAGTGGCACCAGGGACCCCAAAAGTGACAACAGGGACCCAAAGGGTGGCACTGGGGACCAAAAGTGGCATCAGGGACCCCAAAAGTGACATAGGGGACCCTAAAAGTGACACCAGGGACCCCAAAAAGTGGCACAGGGACCCCAAAAGTGACATAGGGACCCCCAAAAGTGGCACAGGGACCCCAAAAAGTGGCACTAGGGACCCCAAAAAGTGACACTGGAGACCCCAAAAGTGACACCAGGGACCCCAAAAGTGGCACCGGGGACCCCAAAAGTGACACTAGGGACCCCAAAAGTGGCACCAGGGACCCCAAAAGTGGCACTGGGGACCCCAAAAAGTGACACTAGGGACCCCAAAAAGTGACACTGGGGACCCCAAAAGTGGCACTGGGGACCCCAAAAAGTGGCACCAGGGACCCCAAAAAGGGGTAACAGGGACACTAAAAGGTGACACCGGGGACCCCAAAAAGTGACACTGGAGGACCCCAAAAGTGGCACCAGGGACCCCAAAAGTGGCACCAGGGACCCCAAAAGTGACACTGGGGACCCCAAAAGTGACACCAGGGACCCCAAAAGTGGCACCAGGGACCCCAAAAGTGGCACCGGGGACCCCAAAAGTGACACAGGGACCCCAAAGTGGCAGTGGGGACTAAAAGTGACACCAGGGGACCCCTAAAAGTGGCACCGGGGACCCCAAAAGTGGCACCAGGGACCCCAAAAGTGGCACCAGGGACCCCAAAAGTGACACTGGGGACCCCAAAAGTGACACTGGGGACCCCAAAAGTGGCACCAGGGACCCCAAAAGTGACACTGGGGACCCCAAAAGTGACACTGGGGACCCCAAGAGTGGCACTGGGGACCCCAAAAGTGGCACCAGGGACCCCAAAAGTGACACTGGGCACCCCAAAAGTGGCACCGGGGACCCCAAAAGTGACACTGGGGACCCAAGGGTGGCACTGAGGGACCCAAAAATGTGACAGGGACCCCCAAAAAGTGACACCAGGGACAAGCCCCAAAAGTGACACTGGGGACCCCAAAAGTGGCACCGGGGACCCAAAAGTGACACTGGGGAACCCAAAAAGTGGCACCAGGGACCCTCAAAAGTGACAAAGAGACCCCAAAAGTGACACTGGGGACATCCGAAGTGGCAGAAAGGTCCCAAAAGGGTGGCACCAGGGACCTAAAACGACACTGGGGACTAAAAAGTGGCACCAGGGACCCCAAAAGTGGCACCAGGGACTAAAAGTGACACTAGGGGACCCCAAAAGGTGGCACCAGGGACCCCAAAAGTGACACTGGGGACCCCAAAAGTGACACCAGGGACCCCAAAAGTGACACCAGGACCCCATGTGACAGAGGGACCCCAAAAGTGGCACCGGGGACCCCAAAAGTGACACTGGGGACCCCAAAAGTGACACCAGGGACCCCAAAAGTGGCACCGGGGACCCCAAAAGTGACACTGGGGACCCCAAAAGTGACACCAGGGACCCCAAAAGTGGCACCAGGGACCCCAAAAGTGACACTGGGGACCCCAAAAGTGGCACCGGGGACCCCAAAAGTGGCAGTGGGGGACCCCAAAAAGTGGCACCAGGGACCCCAAAAGTGACACTGGGGACCCCAAAAAGTGGCACTAGGGACCCCAAAAAGTGGCACCAGGGACCCCAAAAGTGGCACCAGGGACACCAAAAGTGACACCGGGGACCCCAAAAGTGACACTGGGGACCCCAAAAGTGACACCAGGGACCCCAAAAGTGACACTGGGGAGACCCAAAAAGTGACACCAGGGACCCCAAAAAGTGGCACCGGGGACCCCAAAAAGTGACACCAGGGACCCCAAAAGTGGCAGTGGGGACCCCAAAAAGTGGCACCAGGGACCCCAAAGTGGCACTAGGGACCCCAAAAAGTGGCACTAGGGACCCCAAAAGAGTGACACTGGAGACCCCAAAAAGTGACACCAAGGGACCCCAAAAGTGGCACCGGGGACCCCAAAAGTGACACCGGGGACCCCAAAAGTGGCAGTGGGGACCCCAAAAGTGGCACCAGGGACCCCAAAAGTGGCACTGGGGACCCCAAAAGTGACACTGGGCACCCCAAAAGTGACACTGGGGACCCCAAAAAGTGGCACCAGGGACCCCAAAAAGTGGCACCGGGACCCCAAAAGTGACACTGGGGACCCCAAAAAGTGACACTGGGCACCCAAAAGTGACACTGGAGACCCCAAAAAGTGACACCAGGGACCCCAAAAGTGACACTGGGACCCCAAAAGTGGCACCGGGGACCCCAAAAGTGACACCGGGGACCCCAAAAGTGACACTGGGGACCCCAAAAGTGGCACCAGGGACCCCAAAATGTGACAGAGGGACCCCAAAAGTGGCACCAGGGACCCCCAAAAAGTGGCACCAGGGACCCCAAAAGTGACACTGGGGACCCCAAAAGTGGCAGCAGGAACCCCAAAAGTGGCACTGGGGACCCCAAAAGTGGCACTGAGGGACCCCAAAAAGTGGCACCAGGGACCCCAAAAGTGACACCAGGGACCCCAAAAGTGACACTGAGGGACCCCAAAAGGTGGCACCAGGGACCCCAAAAGTGACAAAGGGCACCCAAGGGTGGCACTGGGGACCCTAAAAGTGACAAAGGGGACCCCAAAAGTGGCACCAGGGACCCCAAAAGAGCACCAGGGACCCCAAAAAGTGACACTGGGGACCCCAAAAGTGACACTGGGGACCCCAAAAGTGGCACCGGGGACCTAAAAGTGGCAGGGACCCCCAAAAGTGACACTGGGGACCCCAAAAATGGCACCAGGGACCCCAAAAGTGGCGCCAGGGACCCCGAAAGTGACACTGGGGACCCCAAAAGTGGCACCAGGGACCCCAAAAGTGACACTGGGGACCCCAAAAGTGGCACCAGGGACCTCAAAAGTGACAAAGGGACCCCAAAAGTGACACTGGGGACCCAAAGGTGGCACTGGGCACCCAAGGGTGGCACCTGGGACCCCAAAAGTGGCACCAGGGGCCCCAAAAGTGGCACCAGGGGACCCCAAAAGTGACACCAGGGACACCAAGGGTGGCACTGGGGATACCCAGGGGGCACAAGGGACCCCAAAAGTGGCACCAGGGACCCCAAAAGTGGCACCAGGGACCCCAAAAGTGACAGAGAGACCCCAAAAGTGGCACCAGGGACCCCAAAAGTGGCACCAGGGACCCCAAAAGTGACAGAGGGGATCCAAGGGTGGCACAGGGAACCCCAAAAGTGGCACTAGGGGACCCCAAAAAGTGACACTGGGGACCCCAAAAAGTGGCACCAGGGACCCCAAAAAGTGACACCAGGGACCTAAAAGGTGACAGAGGGACCCCAAAAGGTGACACTGGGGACATCCAGGGGGGCAGAAGGAACCCAAGGGTGGCACCAGGGACCCCAAAAGTGACACTGGAGACCTCAAAGGTGGCACCAGGGACCCCAAAGGTGACAGAGGGACCCCAAAAGTGGCACCAGGGACCCCAAAAGTGACACTGGGGACCCAAAAGTGACACTGGGGACCCCAAAAGTGACACTGGGGACCCCAAAAGTGGCACCAGGGACCCCAAAAGTGACACTGGGGACCCCAAAAGTGGCACCAGGGACCCAAAAGTGGCACCAGGGACCTCAAAAGTGACAAAGGGACCCCAAAAGTGACACTGGGGACCCAAAGGTGGCACTGGGCACCCAAGGGTGGCACCTGGGACCCCAAAAGTGGCACCAGGGGCCCCAAAAGTGGCACCAGGGGCCCCAAAAGTGACACTGGGGACCCCAAGGGTGGCACTGGGGATACCCAGGGGGGCACAGGGACCCCAAAAGTGGCACCAGGGACCCCAAAAAGTGGCACCAGAGACCTTAAAGGTGACAGAGGGACCCCAAAGGTGACACTGGGGACATCCAGGGGGGCAGAAGGAACCCAAGGGTGGCACCAGGGACCCCAAAAGTGACACCAGGGACCCCAAAAGTGGCACCAGGGACCCAAAGGTGACACTGGGACCCCAAAGGTGGCACCAGGGATCCCAAAAGTGGCACCAGGGAGCCCAAAAGTGACAAAGGGGACCCAAGGGTGGCACTGGGGACCAAAGGTGGCATCAGGGACCCCAAAGGTGACAGAGGGACCCCAAAAGTGGCTCTGGGGACCCCAAGGGTGGCCCTGGGGATACCCAGGGGGGCACAGGGACCCCAAAAGTGGCACAAATGACGGAAGTGTCACCGAGTGGTTTTATTGTCACATCCTGTGCCAACCTCCTGACCCCGGGGCTGGGACACTCAGGGGCTCTGGGGACCCTCAGAGGGACCCCAAAAATGGCACCAGGGACCCCAAAGGTGACACAGGGACCCTAAAGGTGACATAGGGACCCTAAAGGTGACACAGGGACCCCAAGGGTGGCACAGGGACCCCAAGGGTGACACAGGGACCCTAAAGGTGGCACAGGGACCCCAAGGGTGACACAGGGACCCTAAAGGTGACACAGGGACCCGAGGGGGTGGCACAGGGACCCCAAAAGGTGACACAGGGACCCTAAAGGTGACACAGGGACCCTGAGGGGTGGCACAGGGACCCCAAAAGGGTGACACAGGGACCCTAAAAGGTGGCACAGGGACCCCAAAGGGTGACACCAGGGACCCCAAAGGGTGACACAGGGACCCTAAAGGTGACACAGGGACCCGAGGGGTGGCACAGGGACCCCAAAGGGGTGGCACAGGGACCCTAAAAGGTGACACAGGGACCCCAAAAGGTGACACAGGGACCCTAAAAGGTGACACAGGGACCCCAAGGGTGACACAGGGACCCTAAAGGTGACACCAGGATCAGGTAAAGTGGCACAGGGACCCCAAAGGTGACACAGGGACCCCAAAGGTGACACAGGGACCCGAAAGGTGACACAGGGACCCCAAGGGTGACACAGGGACCTAAAGGTGGCACAGGGACCCTAAAGGTGACACAGGGACCCCAAGGGTGACACAGGGACCCTAAAGGTGACACAGGGACCCCAAGGGTGGCACAGGGACCCCAAGGGTGACACAGGGACCCTAAAGGTGACACAGGGACCCCAAGGGTGACACAGGGACCCTAAAAGGTGACACCAGGATCAGGTAAAAGTGGCACAGGGACCCCAAAGGGTGACACAGGACCCGAGGGTGGCACAGGGACCCCAAGGGTGGCACTGGGGACAGTCACAGGTGTCACCGGCGGTTCCATTGCCCACGTCCTGCGCCAACCTCCTGACCTCGGGGTTGGGACACTCGGGGGGCTCTGGGGACCCTCAGAGGGACCCCAAAAATGGCACCAGGGACCCCAAAAGGTGGCACAGGGACCCCAAAAGGTGACACAGGGACCCTAAAAGGTGACACAGGGACCCCAAAGGGTGGCACAGGGACCCCAAAGGGGTGACACAGGGACCCCTAAAGGTGACACAGGGACCCGAGGGTGGCACAGGGACCCTAAAAAGGTGACACAGGGACCCTAAAGGTGACACAGGGACCCGAGGGGTGGCACAGGGACTAAAGGTGACACAGGGACCCTAAAGGTGACACCAGGGATCAGGTAAAGAGTGGCACAGGGACCCCAAAGGTGACACAGGGACCCGAGGGGTGGCACAGGGACCCCAAGGGTGACACAGGGACCCTAAAGGTGACACAGGGACCCCAAGGGTGACACAGGGACCCTAAAAGGTGACACGAGGGACCCCAAAAAGTGACACCAGGGACCCCAAAAGTGACAAAGGGCACCCAAAAGGGTGGCACTGGGGACCCTAAAAGTGACAAGGGACCCCAAAAGTGGCACCAGGGACCCCAAAAGGTGACACCAGGGACCCCAAAAGTGACACTGGGGACCCCAAAAGTGACACTGGGGACCCCAAAAGTGGCACGAGGGACCCCAAAAGTGGCGCCAGGGACCCCAAAAAGTGACACTGGGGACCCCAAAAATGGCACCAGGGACCCCAAAAGTGAAACACCAGGGACCCCGAAAGTGACACTGGGGACCCCAAAAAGTGGCACCAGGGACCCCAAAAGTGACACTGGGGACCCAAAAGTGGCACCAGGGACCTCAAAAAGTGACAAAGGGACCCCAAAAAGTGACACTGGGGACCCAAAGGTGGCACTGGGCACCCAAGGGTGGCACCTGGGACCCCAAAAGTGGCACCAGGGGCCCCAAAAGTGGCACCGGGGACCCCAAAAGTGGCACCAGGGGCCCCAAAAGTGACACTGGGGACCCCAAGGGTGGCACTGGGGATACCCAGGGGGGCACAGGGACCCCAAAAGTGGCACCAGGGACCCCAAAAGTGACAGAGAGACCCCAAAAGTGGCACCAGGGACCCCAAAAGTGGCACCAGGGACCCCCAAAAAGTGACACTGAGGGATCCAGGGTGCACAGAGACCCCAAAGGGTGGCACCAGGGACCCCAAAAGTGACACTGGGGACCCCAAAGAGGGGCACCAGGGACCCCAAAAGGGGTGGCACAAGATGACCCCTAGAAGTGTCACTGAGTGGTTTATGGTCACATCCTGGGGCCAGACCTCCATGACCCCAGGGACTGGGACACTCAAGGGGCTCTGGGGACCCCTCAGAGGGACCCCAAAAGTGGCACCAGGGACCCCAAAAAGGTGACACTAGGGACCCCAAAAGGTGACACTAGGGACCCCAAAGAGATGACACAGGGACCCCAAAAGTGACACTGGGGACCCCGAGGGGTGGCACCAGGGACCCCAAAAGATGGCACCAGGGACCCTCAAAAGTGGCAAAGGGACCCCAAAAGGGTGACACTGGGGACCCAAAAGGTGGCACTAGGCACCCAAGGGGTGGCACCTGGGACCCCAAAAGTGACACCAGGGGCCCCAAAAGTGACACTAGGGGACCCCAAGGGGTGGCACTAAGGGACCCCAAAGGTGACACAGGGACCCCAAAAGTGGCACCAGGGACCCCAAAGAGTGACACTGGGGACCCCAAGGGTGGCACTGGGGATACTAGCACAGGGACCCCAAAAGGGTGGCACAGGGACCCCAAAAGGTGACACACAGGGACCCCAAAGGTGACACTAGGGACCCGAGGGTGGCACCAGGGACCCCAAAGTGGCACAGAGACCCTAAAAGGTGACACAGGGACCCCAAAGGGTGACACTGGGGACATCCAGGGGTGGCACAGGGACCCCAAGGGGTGACACCAGGGACCCTAAAAGTGACACAGGGACCCCAAAAGGTGACACCAGGGACGCTGAGGGGTGGCACAGGGACCCCAAAGGGTGGCACCAGGGACCCTAAAGGTGACACCAGGGACCCTAAAAGGTGACACAGGGGACCCGAGGTGGCACTAGGGACCCCAAAGGTGGCACACAGGGACCCTAAAGGTGACACAGGGACCCCAAAAGGGTGACACCAGGGATCAGTACAGGGGCACAGGGACCCCAAAAGTGGCACAGAGGACAGAAGTGGCACAGGGACCCTAAAGGTGACACAGGGACCCCAAGGGTGGCACTAGGGACCCCAAGGGTGACACTCAGAGGGACCCTAAAAGGTGACACCAGGGATCAGGTAAAGTGGCACAGGGACCCTAAAGGTGACACAGGGACCCCAGAGGTGGCACAGGGACCCCAAAGGGTGACACAGGGACCCTAAAGGTGGCACAGGGACCCTAAAAGGGTGACACAGGGACCCCAAAGGGTGGCACAGGGACCCTAAGGGGTGACACAGGGACCCGAGGGGTGGCACAGGGACCCCAAGGGTGACACAGGGACCCTAAGGGGTGGCACAGGGACCCCAAAGGGTGACACAGGGACCCTAAAAGGTGACACAGGGACCCCAAGGGTGACACAGGGACCCTAAAGGTGACACCAGGATCAGGTAAAGTGGCACAGGGACCCCAAGAAGGGTGACACAGGGACCCCAAAGGGTGACACAGGGACCCCAAGGGTGACACAGGGACCCCAAGGGTGACACAGGGACCCCAAAGAGGTGACACAGGGACCCCAAAGGGTGACACAGGGACCCCAAGGGTGACACAGGGACCCCAAGGGTGACACTGGGGACAGGACAAGTGTCACCGAGCCGTTCCATTGCCCACGTCCTGCGCCAGCCTCCTGACCCCGGGGCTGGGACACTGGGGCTCGATGGCCGGGGGTGGCACAGGAACCCCTTAAGGGTGACACTGGGGGACCCCTAGGGTGACACTGGGGACAGGGACAAGTGTCACCGAGCGGTTCCATTGCCCACGTCCCACAGCCAACCTCCTGACCCTCGGGGTTGGGACACTACTCGGGGGCTCTCGATGGTCGTGGGGGTGGCACCCAGGGACCCTCAGAGGGACCCCCAAAGGTGACACAGGGACCCCAAAGAGGTGACACTGGGGACCCCAAAGATGACACAGGACCCCAAAAATGACACTGGGGACAGTCACAGGTGTCACCGAGTGGTTCCATTGCCCACGTCCTGCACAGCCTCCTGACCCCGAGGGGTTGGGATACTAGGGGGCTCTAGAGGGACCCTCAGAGGGACCCCAGGGGTAACACAGGGACCCCAAAGGTGACACTGGGGACCCCAAAGGGGTGACACAGGGACCCCTAAAGGGTGACACCAGGATCAGGTAAAGTGGCACAGGGACCCCAAAGGTGACACAGGGACCCTAAAGGTGACACAGGGACCCGAGGGGTGGCACAGGGACCCCAAGAGTGACACAGGGACCCTAAAGGTGACACAGGGACCCCCAAAGGGTGACACTGGGGACAGTCACAGGTGTCACCAAGGGGTTCCAGGCCCACGTCCTGCACCAACCCTCCTGACCCCGGGGTTGGGATACCCAGGGGGGACCCTCGTGACACGTAGGGGGTGGCACAGGAACCCCAAAGATGACACAGGGACCCCAAGGGTGACACTGGGGACAGTCACAGGTATCACCGAGCCGTTCCATTGCCCACGTCCTGCGCCAGCCTCCTGACCCCGGGCTGGGATACCCGGGCTCTCAGGGGCGTGGGGGCGGGACCCTCAGAGGGACCCCAAAGGTGACACAGGGACCCCAAAAATGGCACCGGGGACCCCAAGGGTGACACTGGGGACAGGACAAGTGTCACCGAGCCGTTCCATTGCCCACGTCCTGCGCCAACCTCCTGACCTCGGGGTTGGGATACTCGGGGCTCTCGACCACCCCCGGGCCGAACTTGAACTCCAGGAAGGCGCGGGGCTCGTTGGGGGCCCTGGCCAGCATCCCGGCGAAGGGCACCGCGCCCAGCGGCACCAGGAACCTCTCGGGGAACTCCACGTCCTGCCGGTGGCCCAGCCACGTGTCCTTGGTCATGGTCCCGCGGGGCCGCGCGTAGAACGGCCACAGGTCCACGTGCAGCCGGTTGGAGCGGCTGAAGTGCACGCGGAAAAACTCGCCCTCGGCCGCCTTCTCCCAGAGGAATCCCTGCGGGTCCTCCACGGGCCGGCCGGTGGCCGCCACGGCCGCCAGCCAGCGGCACTTGGGCACGTCCTCGCGGTACAGCCCCACGTCCACGTCGTAGTCCCAGGGGATGATGTCGCCGAGGCGCACGGCGCCCAGCAGGGAGCCGCCCTCCAGCCAGTGCCGCACGCCCGCCGCCTCCAGCTGGGCCAGCACGTGGCGCGCCGTGGCTCGCAGCGCCCGCAGGCAGCAGGGCGGCGTCCAGCGCCCGGCCAGCAGGTACTCGGGGGTCTGCGCCAGGATGGAGCCGAAGCAGCGCGGCGTGTCCTTGCTGCAGCCGTGCCAGCGCTCGCTGCCGTCCGGGAGAAGCTCCAGCTTGATGCCCAGCTGCTCCAGCAGCGCGCGGTGCTGCTGGGAGCGCAGGTTCTGAGCTTTCCACTGCTGGTGAGGGGATGGAGGCGGGCGGGGGGACAGCGGGAAGGAGTCGGGCAGCAGCTGCAGGCGCCAGCCGCGCACGGCCGCCTGCAGGGACAGCGAGGTGACAACGGGGCGCGACAGCGGGAAGGGCAGCGAGAAGAGATCGCGCGTGCGGAGCAGCAGCACGGCCGGGGCTCCGTCCAGCGCCCCGCAGTGGCCCACTCTGCTCACTCTGCTCACTCCGGCTGTACCGCGCCGTCCACGCTTTCACATCCACCTCCAAGCTGAGGCACCGCGGGCGCTGCCGCCCCACGGCCGCCGCCACCAGCTTGGCGTCCCCGCTCTCCAGCGCGTCCCGCATGCGGCGCAGCAGCCCCGGCACCGCGCGGGTCCCGTCCGGTACCAGCGCCACGTGCTGAGTCAGCACCGCCCGCTCCGGCCGCGGCGGCGGCAGCTGCGGCTGCGGCCGCAGGGACAGCACGGCCACGCCGGCCGGCAGCGGCACCGGCGGGTACGGCCACAGCTCGGCCACCACCAGCACCGCCACGCCCGGCAGGGACGAGAAGGAGCGCGCCGTGGCGGCCACGTCGTGCTCGGGGCCGTCGAAGTCGCGCAGGATGACGGTGACACCGGGAGTGACACCGGGGGTGGCACCGGGGGTGGCATCGCGGGGGCGGCACCGCGGCGGCGCCAGGCGGGAGCAGAGAAGCAGCAGCAGGTTCAGCGCGATGGCGGCGCCCAGGGCGGCCTGGCACGGCGTGATCCGCATCGTTAATTCGTTAATTGATTGGGTCATTAATAGGTTGGTTAATTAATTCAAAGCGTTGATGGGTTTGGTGTGGTCGGCTCGGTGGGGATGACGCGTTGTGGCCGCGCGGTGGCGCTGCGGAGGTGGGAGGGTTAATGAGGGGTGTTAATGAGGTGCCGGTAATTAAACCTCATCCGCAGGGGTACAGACACCAAAAATCCCGTATAGACATCCACAATGCCCGACAGAGCCCAAAAATCCCCTAAAAACGCCCCAAAAATCACTCAAAAAAACACCCCAAAAATCACTCAAAAAAACACCCCAAAAATCACCTCAAAACACTCCAAAAATCACCTCAAAGCACCCCAAAAAACATCCCCAAAATCCCTAAACAACCCAAAATCACCTAAAACACCCCAAAATCACCTAAAACACTCAAACACCCCAAAAATCCCCTAAAAACACCCCAAAAATCACCTAAAAACACTCCCAAAAAATCCCAAAAATCACCTAAAAACACCCCAAAAAAATCTCAAAAAACCCCTAAAAACACTCCAAAAAACATCCGAAAAAAACCCCCTAAAAACACCCCAAAAACCCCCTAAAAACGCTCCAAAAACATCCCAAAAAACCCCTAAAAACACCCCAAAAAACATCCCAAAAATCACCTAAAAACAGCCCAAAAAACACCCCAAAAATCACCTAAAACCACCCCAAAAATCCCCCTAAAAACATCCCAAAAATCCCCTAAAAACATTCCAAAAAACACCCCAAAAACCCCTAAAAAGACCCATAAAACACCCCAAAAATCCCCTAAAATCTCCCAAAAATCACCAATAGACCCCAAAAATCCCTTAAAATCACCCCCAAAAATCCCCTACAGACCCCAAAAATCCCATATAGACACCCACAATCCTCTACAGATCCCAAAAATCGCCAATAGATCCCAAAAATCCCTCTAAACACCCAAAAACAACCCCAAAAATCCCCTAAAAACACCCCCAAAAATCCCCTAAAAACACCCCAAAAATCCCCGAAAAACACCCCAAAAATCCCCGAAAAACACTCCAAAAACACCCCAAGAAACCCCTAAAAACACTGCAAAAAACATCCCAAAAAACACCTAAAAACGCCCCAAAAAACACCCCAAAAATCCCCTAAAAACACCCCCAAAAATCACCTAAAAACATTCCAAAAAACACCCCAAAAACCCCCAAAAACACTCCAAAAAACATCCCAAAAATCCCTAAAAATACCCATAAAACACCCCAAAAATCCCCTAAAAACACCCCAAAAATCACCGAAAAACACCCCAAAGAATCCAAAAAATCACCTAAAAACACCCCAAAAATCACCTAAAAACACCCCAAAAATCCCCTAAAAGCATTCCAAAAAACACCCCAAAAACCCCTAAAAAGACCCATAAAACACCCCAAAAATCCCCTAAAATCTCCCAAAAATCACCAATAGACCCCAAAAATCCCTTAAAATCACCCCCAAAAATCCCCTACAGACCCCAAAAATCCCATATAGACACCAAAAATCCCCTATAGATCCCAAAATTCGCCCTGAACACCCAAAAAACACCCGAAAAATCACCTAAAATCACCCCAAAAGTCCCCTAAAAGCACCCCAAAAAATCCCAAAAATCCCCTAAAAAG
This sequence comes from Luscinia megarhynchos, assembly GCA_034336665.1. NCBI lineage: Eukaryota > Metazoa > Chordata > Aves > Passeriformes > Muscicapidae > Luscinia > Luscinia megarhynchos. The sequence continues at coordinate 59,324 of JAPFBE010000114.1, read as the reverse complement.
ACCCCAAAAAACCCCTAAAAACATCCCAAAAAACACCCGAAAAATCACCTAAAATCACCCCAAAAGTCCACTAAAAAAACCCCAAAAATCCTCTAAAAACACTCAAAAAAACACCCCAAAAACCCCCTAAAAACACTGCAAAAATCCCCTGCAGACCCCAAAAATCCCATATAGACACCCACAATCCCCTGTAGATCCCAAAAGTCGACAATAGATCCCAAAACCCCCCTGAACACCCAAAAAACACCCAAAAATCACCTAAAAACACCCATAAAACACCCCAAAAATCACCTAAAACACACCCAAAAAACACCCCAAAAATCCCCTAAAATCACCCAAAAATCACCAATAGACCCCAAAAATCCCCTAAAAACACCTCAAAAATTCACTACAGACTCCAAAAATCCCATATAGACACCAAAAATCCCCCATAGATTCCACAAATCCCCTAAAAACACCCCAAAAAACATCCCAAAAATCCCCTAAAAACACCCCAAAAAATCTCAAAAATCCCCTAAAAACACCCCAAAAACATCCCAAAAATCCCCTAAAAACACCCCAAAAACCCTAAAAACGCTCCCAAAAACATCCCAAAACCCCTAAAAACACCCCCAAAAACATCCCAAAAATCACCTAAAAACAGCCCAAAAACACCCCAAAAATCACCTAAAAACACCTAAAAAATCCCCTAAAAACATCCCAAAAATCACCCTAAAAACATTCCAAAAACACCCCCAAAAATCACCTAAAAAGACCCATAAAACACCCCAAAAATCCTCTAAAATCTCCCAAAAATCACCAATAGACCCCCAAAAATCCCTTAAAATCACCCCCAAAAATCCCCTACAGACCCCAAAAATCCCATATAGACACCAAAAATCCCCTACAGATCCCCCAAAAACTCGCCAATAGATCCCAAAAATCCCCTAAAACACCCAAAAACCCCCCAAAAATCACCTAAAAATCACCCCAAAAGTCCCCTAAAAGCACCCCAAAAACGTCCCAAAAATCCCCTAAAAGGCCCCAAAAACCCCCTAAAAACATCCCAAAAAACATCCCAAAAATCACCTAAAAACACCCCAAAAACATCCCAAAAATCCCCTAAAATCACCCAAAAAATCACCTAAAAACACCCCAAAAACCTCCTAAAAACACCCCCCCAAAAAAAATCCCAAAAATCCCCTAAAAACACCCAAAACCATCCCAAAAATCCCCTAAAATCACCCAAAAATCACCAATAGACCCCGAAAATCCCTTATAAACACCTAAAAATCTCTACAGACCCCCAAAATCCCCTGTAGAACCCAAAAATCCCCTAAAAACACCCCAAAAATCCCCTAAAAACACCCCAAAATTCTTCTATAAACATTCAGAAATCTCCTATGAACATCCAAGAATCCCCTCTAAGTCCCCAAAAAAACCCCAAAATCCCCTCTAGTCTCCCAAAGACCCCCAAAATCCCCCAAAATCCCCCCAAAACCCCCCAAAATCCCCTCTAACACCCCAAAAAAAACCCCAAAAGTCCCCAAAAATCCTCTCTGACCTCCCAAAACCTCCAAAAATCCCAAAACCCCCCAAAATCCCCCCTAGTCCCCCAAAAAACCCCAAAATCCCATCTAATCCCCCAACCCCCCAAAATCACCCCCCAAAAACTCCTCAACCCCCCAAAAATCCCCTCTAACCCCCCAAAAATCCCAAAGTCCCCAAAAATCCCTTTGTAACCCCTCAAAGACCACCCAAAATTCCCCAATAAACCCCCAAAACCCCCCAAAATCCCCTCTAACCTCCCCAAAGCCCCCCCAAAATCCCCTCTAATCCCCCCAAAACCCCCAAAACCCCTCTAAACCCCCCAAAACCCCCCAAAATCCCCTCTAACCCCCCAAAAAACCCCAAAATCCCCTCTAGTCCAGCCCAAAAACTCCCCAAAATCCCCCTAAAGCCCCCCCAAAACCCCAAAATCCCCTCTAACCCCCAAAAAACCCCCAAAATCCTCTCTAATCCCCCCAAAATCCCCATCCTAACCCCCCAAAAATCCCCAAAATCCCCTCTAACCCCCAAAAACCCCAAAATCCCCTCTAATCCCCCAAAAAACACAAAATCCCCCCAAAATCCCCTCAAAAAACCCCAAAATCCCCTCTAACCCCCCAAAAAAACCAGCCCCAAAAATCCCCTGTAACCCCCCAAAAGACCCCCAAAAATCCCCCAAAGTCCCTCTAGTCCCCCCAAAAACCCCAAAATCCCCTGTAACCCCCCAAAAACTCCCCCAAAATCCCCTCTAACCCCCCCAAAAACCCCAAAATCCCTCTAACCCCCCAAAAACCCCAAAATCCCCTCTAACCCCCCAAAAAAACCCCCAAAAACCCCCCAAAGTCCCCTCTAACCCCCCAAATCCTCTAACCTCCACAAAAAAACCCCAAAATCCCCTCTAACCCCCCAAAAAAAACCCCAAAGCCCCCAAAAATCCCCTGTAACCCCTCAAAGACCCCCCAAAATCCCCCAATAAACCCCCAAAATCCCCTCTAATCCCCCCAAAAAAACCCCCAAAATCCCCTCTAATCCCCCCCAAAAACCCCAAAATCCCTCAGTAATTTTCCCAAAACCCCCGAAAAACCCCCAAAATTCCTCTCAAAACCCCCCAAAATCGCCCCTCACCGCCATTTTTCCCCGCCCGTTGCCACGGCAACAGCGCGTCCCCTTGACCCCGGCTCTCATTACGTCACTTCCGCTCTATGCCCCGCCCGTTCCCGCGCAGGCCCCGCCCACTTCCGGCTCCCTCTGTGGCAGCCGCCATGGCGGCCGAGCGCGCTCCGGCGCTGCGGGCGCAGCCTCCGCCCTCGGCGGCGGCTCCCGGCGGTTCCGAGGCGGCGGCGCGGGGCGGGCTGAGCCTGCCCGGCATCCTGCACTTCATCCAGCACGAGTGGGCGCGGTTCGAGGCGGAGAAAAGGGCGCTGGGAGGCGGAGAGGGCCGAGCTGCAGGTGGGAATGGCGGCGGGGCGTCGTGAGGGGGGTACTGGGGGTACCTGGGATGGGATAGTGGGAGGGTGGGGATACTGGGATGGGGTGAGGATACTGGGATGGGATACTGGGGGTACTGGGATGGGATAGTGGGATGGGATAGTGGGATGGAGGTGGGGGATACTGGGATGGGCACTGGGATGGGCACTGGGGATACTGGGATGGGACATTGGGGATACTGGGATAGGCACAGGGGATATTGGAATGGGATACTGGGAGAGGGGTGGGGATACTGGGATGGGATACTGGGGATACTGGGATGGGATATTGGGGATACTGGGGATAATGGGATGGGATACTGGGGGTACTGGGATGGGATACTGGGAGGGGGTGGGGATACTGGGATGGGGGTGAGGATACTGGGATGGGATACTGGGGGGTACTGGGATGGGATAGTGGGATGGGATAGTGGGATGGAGGTGGGGATACTGGGATGGGATACTGGGGATACTGGGGATACTGGGATGGGCACTGGGATGGGCACTGGGGATACTGGGATGGGATACTGGGATGGGATACTGGGGATACTGGGATGGGCACTGGGATGGGCACTGGGGATACTGGTGTGGGCACTGGGGATACTGGTATGGGGGTAGGGATACTGGGGATACTGGCATGGGACACTGGGAGACCGGTGGGGATACTGGGATGGGGATAGTGGGGATACTGGGATGGGATAGTGGGGATACTGGGATGGGATACTGGGGATACTGGGATGGGATACTGGGATGGGATACTGGGGATACTGGGATGGGATACTGGGGATACTGGGGATACTGGGATGGGGATACTGGGGATACTGGGGATACTGGAATGGGATACTGGGAGAGGTGGGGATACTGGGATGGGATACTGGGGATACTGGGATGGGGTGGGATACTGGGGATACTGGGATGGGCACTGGGGATACTGGGATGGGATACTGGTGTGGGCACTGGGGATACTGGTATGGGGTGGGGATACTGGGGATACTGGGATGGGATACTGGGAGTGGCACTGGGGATACTGGTATGGGGGTGGGGATACTGGGGATACTGGGATGGGGATACTGGGGATACTGGAATGGGATACTGGGGATACTGGAATGGGACACTGGGGATACTGGGATGGGACACTGGGGATACTAGGATGGGATACTGGGGATACTGGGGATAATGGGATGGGATACTAGGGATACTGGGGATACTGGGATGGGACACTGGGAGTGGCACTGGGGATACTGGGATGGGATACTGGGGATACTGGAATGGGATACTGGGGATACTGGAATGGGACACTGGGGGATACTGGGATGGGACACTGGGGATACTGGGATGGGACACTGGGGATACTAGGATGGGATACTGGGGATACTGGGGATAATGGGATGGGATACTAGGGATACTGGGGATACTGGGATGGGACACTGGGAGTGGCACTGGGGATACTGGGATGGGATACTGGGGATACTGGGGATACTGGAATGGGATACTGGGAGAGCGGTGGGGATACTGGGATGGGATACTGGGGATACTGGGATGGGGGTAGGGATACTGGGCATACCTGGGATGGGCACTGGGGATACTGGGATGGGATACTGGGAGTGGCACTGGGGATACTGGTATGGGGGGTGGGGATACTGGGGATACTGGGATGGGATACTGGGGATACTGGATGGGATACTGGGGATACTGGAATGGGATACTGGGGATACTGGGATGGGACACTGGGGATACTAGGATGGGATACTGGGGATACTGGGGATAATGGGATGGGTACTGGGATGGGCACTGGGGATACTGGGATGGGCACTGGAGATACTGGGATGGGCACTGGAGATACTGGGATGGGCAGTGGGGATACTGGGAGTAGCACTGGGGATACTGGGATGGGATACTGGGGACACTGGGAGTGGCACTGGGGATACTGGGATGGGCACTGGGGATACTGGGACGGGATACTGGGGTTACTGGGATGGGGGGTGAGGATAGTGGGTGGCACTGGGGTTACTGGGATGGGCACTGGGGTTACTGGGATGGGCACTGGGGTTACTGGGATGGGTATTGGGGATACTGGGACTGGTACTGGGGGTGCTGGGAGTGGCACTGGGATACTGGGATGGGCACTGGGGATACTGGGATGGGTATAGGGGGATACTGGGATGGGCACTGGGAGTGGCACTGGGGATACTGGGAGTGGCACTGGATATACTGGGATGGGCACTGGGAGTGGCACTGGAACACTGGGGAATGGAACTGGGGACACTGGGAATGACACTGGGAGGGCACTGGGGACACTGGGATGGGCACTGGGAGTGGCACTGGGGATACTGGGAGTGGCACTGGGGATACTGGGATACTGGGATGGGCACTGGGAGTGGCACTGGGGACACTGGGATGGGCACTGGGGAGTGGCACTGGGGACACTGGGAGTGGCACTGGGGATACTGGGATACTGGGATGGGCACTGGGAGTGGCACTGGGGACACTGGGAATGGGCACTGGGGATACTGGGATGGGCATTGGGAACCCCCCAGTGCCACCTCCCTGTCACCCCCAGAGCTGGGGACACTCCCTGGCTGTCCCCAAGGGTCCCTGTCACCTCTGGGTGTCCCCAGTGTCCCCAGTGTCCCCAGTGTCCCCAGTGTCCCCAGTGTGTCCCCAATGTCCCCAGTGTCCCCAATGTCCCCAGTATCCCCAGTGTCCCCTAATGTCCCCAGTGTCCCCAGTGTCCCCAGTGTCCCCAGTGTCCCTAAATGTCCCCAGTGTCCCCAGTGTCCCCACTGTCCCCAGTGTCCCCAGTGTCCCCAGTGTCCCCAGTGTCCCCAATGTCCCCAGTGTCCCCAGTATCCCAAATGTTCCCAATGTCCCCAATGTCCCCAGTGTCCCCAGTGTCCCCAATGTCCCCATGTCCCCAGTGTCCCCAGTGTCCCCAGTGTCCCCAATGTCCCCAGTGTCCCTAATGTCCCCAGTGTCCCCAATGTCCCCAGTGTCCCCAGTATCCCAAATGTTCCCAATGTCCCCAATGTCCCCAATAGTGTCCCCAGTGTCCCCAGTGTCCCCAGTGTCCCAAATGTCCCCAGTGTCCCCAGTGTCCCCACTGTCCCCAGTGTCCCCAGTGTCCCCAATGTCCCCTAATGTCCCCAGTGTCCCCAGTGTCCCCTAATGTCCCCAGTGTCCCCAGTGTCCCCAGTGTCCCCAGTATCCCAAATGTTCCCAATGTCCCCAATGTCCCCAGTGTCCCCAGTGTCCCCAATGTCCCCAGTGTCCCCAGTATCCCAAATGTTCCCTAATGTCCCCAGTGTCCCCAGTGTCCCCAATGTCCCCAGTGTCCCCTAGTGTCCCCAATGTCCCTAATGTCCCCAGTGTCCCCAGTGTCCCCAATGTCCCCAGTGTCCCCAGTGTCCCCAGTATCCCAAATGTTCCCTAATGTCCCCAATGTCCCCAGTGTCCCCAGTGTCCCCTAATGTCCCCAGTGTCCCCAGTATCCCAAATGTTCCCAATGTCCCCAGTGTCCCCAGTGTCCCCAATGTCCCCAATGTCCCCAGTGTCCCCAGTATCCCAAATGTTCCCAATGTCCCCAGTGTCCCCAGTGTCCCTAATGTCCCCAGTGTCCCCAGTGTCCCCAGTATCCCAAATGTTCCCTAATGTCCCCAATGTCCCCAGTGTCCCCCAGTATCCCCAATGTCCCCAGTGTCCCCAGTATCCCAAATGTTCCCAATGTCCCAATGTCCCCATGTCCCTCTGTCCCAGGCACAGGTGACATTCCTGCAGGGCGAGAGGAAGGGGGCAGCAGAACCTGAAGGACCCTGAGTGTCCCCATGCCCCAGATGTCCCCACTGTCCCCAATGTCCCCACTGTCCCTCTGTCCCCAATTCCCAAATGTCCCCAATGTCCCCAATGTCCCCAATCCCCCCAATGTCCCCTCTGTCCCAGGCACAGGTGACATTCCTGCAGGGCGAGAGGAAGGGACAGCAGAACCCTGAAGGACCCTGAGTGCCCCCCAGTGTCCCCCAGTGTCCCCAATGTCCCCAGTGTCCCCAAGGACTCTGAGTGTCCCTAATGTCCCCAATGTCCCCAAATGTCCCCAATCCCCCGATGTCCCTCTGTCCCAGGCACAGGTGGATGCTCCTGCAGGGCTGAGAGGAAGGGGCAGGAGAACCTGAAGGACCCTGAGTGTCCCCAATGTCCCCAAGGACTCTGAGTGTCCCCAGTGTTCCCATGTCCCCCAGTGTCCCCATGGCCCCCAGTGTCCCCAAATGTCCCCAATGTCCCCATGTCCCCATGTCCCTCTGTCCCAGGCACAGGTGGCGTTCCTGCAGGGCGAGAGGAAGGGGCAGGAGAACCTGAAGCTGGACCTGGTGCGGAGGATCCGGATGTTGGAATTCGCCCTCAAGCAGGAGAGGTGGGGGAGGAAATCCTTAAAAAATATTTAAATTATTTCCAAAAAAATCCTAAAAAAAAATATTTCAGGGATTGGGTTAAAATTGCTGGAGAAATGCCACAAAAATCTTGGAGAAATCTTGTAAAATCTCCTAAAAATCAACTTAAAATTATCTCAGAAAGCTCAAAAAAACTTAAAAGACACTCAAAAAAGCTCTAGAAACCTCAAAAACCACTTCAAAAAATCTCAAGAATTACCCTCCCAAAAAAAACACCTCAGAAACCACATCAAAGGACTCAAAAAACACCACAAAAAAACTCAAAAAACACGTCAAAAAAATTAAAAACCACCCCAAAAAACCTGAAAAATCACCCCCAAAAAACTCAATAATCACCAAAAAAAGTCTCAGAAATCACCTCAAAAAGACTAAAAAAATTAATCCAAAAAACTCAAAAACCACCCCAAAAAAACTCAAAAATCACCCCGAAAAATCCCAAAAAATTTCCAAAATGTTCCAAATCTTAAAGGAGTCACCCTGAATATCCCCTCAAAAAATCCCAAAATCACCCCAAAAAAATTCTCAAAAAACCAAAAAAATCCCTAATAACCCAAATCCCCCCAAAAACCCCAAATCCCAAAAAAACCACCCCAAAAATCACCTGGAAAACCTCAAAAAACCCCAAAAATTCCCTAAAACCCCCACAAAAAACTCCAAAGAAATTCCAAAAACCCCAAAAATTCTGAAATCCCAAAAAAACCCAGCCCAAAAATCACCTCAAAAACCTGAAAAAATCCCTAAAAAAACCAAAAAACACCTAAAACCCTCAAGATTCCAAAAACAAACCCAAAAACCCTCAAATCCCAAAAAATACTCCCCACAAATCATCTGGAAAACCTTAAAAACCACAAAAAAACGACAAAAGCCCCCAAAAAATTTCCTAAAAATCACCCAAAAATCCCCAAAAAACCTCAAAAACCCCAAATCCCCCCAAAAAATCACCTGGAAAAGCTCTAAACTCACCTCAAAAATCCCAAAAAGAAACCCCAAAAACCCTCCAAAAATTCCAAAAAATTCCCTAAAACCCCCCAAAAATCCCCAAAAAAATCCCTAAAATTCCCAAGACCCCAAAAAGTCCCAAAATCCTCAAAACCCTCCAAAAAAACACCCCAAAAATCACCTGGAAAACCTCAAAAATCACCTCAAAACCCCCAAAAAATCCCAAAAAATTCCCTAAAACGCCCCCCAAAAAATCCCTTTAAAAAACCCAAAAAAGACCCTGAAAAATTCCCAAAAAAACCCCCAAAAATCCCAAAAACTTCCAAAAACAATCCCAAAAATTCCCTAAATGCCCCATCATCCCAAATCCCCCAAAACCTCCTAAATCCTAAAAACTGCCCCAAAAATCACCTCAAAAACCCCAAAACCACCCCAAAAAAACCCCCAAAAAACTCCAAAAAAACCCCAAAAACTCCAAAAAAACCCCAAAAAATCCCAAAAAACCCCCAAAAATTCCCTAAAAAACCCCAAAAATCCCTAAAATCCCCTCAAGAAAATCCCTAAAACCCCCAAGACCCCAAATCCCCCCAAAAACCCCAAATCCCAAAAACCACCCCAAAATCACCTCAAAAACCCAAAACCACCCCAAAACTCAAAAATCTGAAAACCCCAAAAATCTCAAAAAACCCCCAAAAAATTCTCTAAAAAACCCCAAAAATTCCTAAAAATCCCCTCAAGAAAATCGCCTAAAAACCCCCAAGACCCCAAATCCCCCCAAAAACCCCAAATCCTAAAAAAACCACCCAAAAATCGCTTAAAAACCCAAAACCCTCCCTAAAAAACCCCAAAAACTCCAAGAAACCCTCAAAAACCCCCCAAAAAATTCCCCAAAAACCCCAAAAATTCCAAAATCCCAAAACCCCAATAAAATCCCTAAAACTCCCCAAATCCCAAAAAATACACCCCAAAAATCACCTGGAAAACCTCAAAACCACCCAAATATCACCTCAAAAAACCCAAAAAATCCCTAAAAACTCAAAAATCCCTTAAAAACCCCCAAAAAATCCCCCAAAAAACCCCAAAAATTCTTAAAACCCCCAAGACCCCAAAAAATCCCAAAAGCCCCAAATCCCCCAAAAAACCACCCCAAAAATCACCTGGAAAACCTCAAAATCACCTCAAAACCCCCCAAAAAAACCTCAAAAACCTAAAAATCCCTAAAACCCAAAAAATCCCAAAAAATTCCTTAAAAACCTCCAAAATCCCCAAAAATCCCTAAAATCCCCAAAAACCCCAAAAGTCCCAAAAACCCCAAAAACTCAATCCCCCAAAAACCACACCCCAAAAATCACGTCTAAAACCCAAAACCACCCCTAAAAACCCCAAAACTCCAAAAACTCAAAAAATCCCAAAAATCCCTAAAAACTAAAAAACCCTCAAAAATTCCTAAAACCTCCAAGAAATCCCAAAAATTCCCTTTAAATCCCCAAAACCCCAAAGAGTCCTAAAAACTCAAATCTCCCTCAAGAAAACCACCCAAAAATCATCTGTTTAAAGACCTTAAAAATCACCCTTAAAAACCCCCAAAATCCTCCAAAAAACCCCCAAAAATCCCAAAAACCCCTAAAACTTTTAAAAACCTCAAAAATTCTCTAAAAAACCCCCAAAAAATCCCTTAAAATCCCTCAAAACTCAAAAATTCCCAAAACCTCAAATCCCATTAAAAACACCCCAAAAATCACCTGAAAAACCTCAAAATCACCTCAAAACCCTCCAAAACCTCAAAAACTCCCCTAAAATCCCCAAAAATTTCCTAAAACCCCTAAAAAATCCTTAAAATCCCTCAAAAATCTCAAAAATCCCAAAAAATCCCTAAATGCCCCCATGATCTCTAAATCCCTCAAAAACCTCCAAATCCTAGAAATCACCCTTAAAATCACCTCAAAAACTCAAAATCACTCCCAAAACCCAAATCTAAAAACCCCAAAAACCCTAAAAACCCCCAAAAATTCCATAAAACTCCTAAAATCCCTCAAGCAAATCCCTAAAACTCAAGACCCCTAAATTCCTCCCTTAAACCCCTAAATCCCTTAAAACCACTCCTAAAAAATCACTCAAAACTTAGAACCACCCTTTAAAACCCCTCAAAACTCTAAAATCCTCACTAAACTCCCCAAATCTTCAAAACCCCATACTCTCTCTAAAATCCTTAAAAATCCCTAAAGCCCCAAAAACCCCAACTTCAATTTTGGGCTGCCAGGTCCAAGCACCACAAGCTGAAGTCTCGGGGATCTGAGGCCGGGGAGCAGTCCCTCGAGGAGACTGGGTGAGAACTAACCTGGGGGATCTTGGGGGCCTTTGGGCCTTGGGCCTTTTGGGGATCTTGGGGGCCTCTGGGGCCTTTTGGGGATCTTTTAGGGCTCTTTGGGGCTCTTTGTGGGATCTTTCTGGATGTCTTGGGGCCTTTTAGGGCCTTTTGAAGTGATCTGTGGGCTTCTGGGGTCTCTGTGGCCTTTTCTGGGAACTCTTGGGCTCTTTGGGGCCTTTTGGGAGGCTCTTGGGGGCCTTTTTCAGGGCTCTTTAAGTGATCTTTGGGGCCTCTGGGGGATCTTTTGTGATCTTTCTTTGGCCTTAAGTGAACCCCTGGGTGGTCTTTGGGGGCTTTTGAGATCTCTTTAGGGCCTTGTGGGCCTTTTCGAGATCTTTTCGGGAGGTCTCCTGGGGCCCCTTTTTTGGGCCTTTTGCAGTGATCTTTGTGACTCTTTGGGCCTTTTTGGCCTTTTTAGGGCCTTTTGTGGCCTTTTAGGGCTTCTTTTGGGATCTTTTAAAGCTGTCCCTTTTGGGATCTTTTGGGGCCTTTGTGGCCTTTTGGGGGAACTCCCTTGGGGTCTTTTGGGATCTTTGGGAGCCTCTGAGGGGCCTTTTAGGGCCTTTTGTGAACTCCCTTGGGGGTCTCTTGCACCTTTTGGGGAGGCTCCTGGGGTCTTTTTCTCAGGGCTCTTTGGGGATCTTTTTAAGATCTTTTGGGGATCTTTTGGGGGCTCTTTGGGCCTTTGGGGGAATCTTGTGGCTTTTTAGATCTTTTGTGGATCTTTTGGGATCTTTTGGGCTCTTTTGGAGTGATCTTTAAGTGGTCTTTGGGCCTTTTGGGAGGCTCTTGGGGCCTTTTTAGGGCCTTTTGGGTGATCTTTGGGGGCTCTTTTGGGATCTTTGGGGATCTTTTAGGGCCTTCGGCTCCTTTTGGGGGATCTTTGGGGGTCTTTTGGGGGGCTCTCCCATGGTCTTTGTGATCTTTTAGGTCCTTTAAGTGATTTTGGGGTCTTTCTCGGTCTTTGTGATCTTTTGGGATCTTTTTGCCTTTTGAGTGATCTTTGGGGTCTTTTGGGCTTTTAGGACTTTAGGATCTTGGGGGGACTGTCCAGGCCTTTTGGGGATCTTTGGGGATGAATCCCTGAACCTGGGGGGCCTTTTGACAGAATCCTTGAAGCCTTTTCGGCAGATCTTTTCTCATCTTTGGGGGATCTTTTTGGGAGGATCTTGGGGGATCTTTGGCTCTTTAGGATCTTTGGCCATTCCTGGTCCATCTTTGGGGAATCCCTTAGATCTTTTTCCCTGAGCCTTAAAGCACCTTTGGGTCATTCTGGCTCATTCTTTGGGGGTTTGGGCTCCTGGGTCTTTTCAGGCTCTTTGGATTATTTTGGGATTATCTTTGTGGGCCTTTGAGGCATCTTTGGGATTATCTTTGATCTATTCTTTGGCCGATCTTTGGGCCTATTTCTAGGCATGTCTTGGGGATATCTTTGTGATCTCTTTGACTGAGCTCTTGGGTCCTTTATCTGACATCTTTGGCCTATTCTCGGATGTTTCTTTGATCTATCTTTTGTCAACCTTTGGGTCATTTTTGGGCCTATTCTTGGGATCATTTTTGGGACGTTTTTGTGATATTTTTGATTTATTTTTAGTTGATTTTTGGGTTTATGTTTGGGATATTTTCTATTCATTTTTGGGATGGTTTTGGGATAATTTTGATTTATCTTTGCCTGACTTTTGGGTTTATTTTTGGGATATGTTTGGGATATTTTTGGGTTTTTTTGGTTTATTTTTGGGGTGTTTTTGGGATATTTTTGATTTATTTTTGGTTGATTTTTGGGTTTATTTTTTGGGATATTTTGGGATATTTTAGGGGTATTTTTGGGATTTTTTTGTTTATTTTTTGGGATATTTTAGGGATATTTTTGGTTTATTTTTTGGTTTATTTTTGGGATATATTTGATTTATTTTGGGGATATTTTTTATTTATTTTTGGGGTGGTTTTGGCATATTTTGGTGTTTATTCTTGGGATATTTTTGGGATATTTTAGGGATATATTTGGTTTATTTTTGGGATATTTTTGGTTTATATTTGGGATGGTTTTGGGATATTCTAAGGATATTTTTGGTGTTTTCTTTGTTTATTTTTGGGATACTTCTGACATATTTTTGGTTTATTTTTGGGATGTTTTTGGTTTATTTTTGCTTAATTTTTGGGGTGTTTTTGGTTCATTTTTGATATATTTTTGATTTATTTTTGGCATATATATGATTTTTTTTTTTACTTTTGGGATTTTTTGGTTTATTTTTGGGGTGTTTTTGGGATATTTTAGGGATATTTTTTGTTTATTTTTTGTTTATTTTTGGGATATTTTAGGGATGTTTTTGGTTTACTTTTGTTTTATTTTTGGGATGTTTTTGGGATATTTCTGGCATATTTTAGGGGTATTTTTGGCATGTTTCTGGCATATTTTTGGGATATTTTTGGGCTATTTTGGGTTTCTTTTTGGGATGTTTTTGAGATATTTCTGGCATATTTTAGGGACATTTTTGGGATATTTTTAGGCTATTTTTGGTTTATTTTTGGCATGTATCTGGGATATTTCTGGCATATTTTAGGGATGTTTTTGGGATATTTCTAACGCTTCTGGGATACTTTTGGCTTATTCTTTGGGCCATTTTAGGCTCTATTCTTTGGGGATATTCTGGCACTGCCTTTGGGATGTTCTTTGGGATATTTCTGCACATCTTTACGATGCCTTTGGGCTTTATTTTTACTATTTTAGGTTTATTTTTGGCATATTTTTGGCATATTTTTGGGATATTTTTGGCATATTTTTGGGATATTTTTAGGCTATTTTGGGTTTATTTTTGGGATGTTTTTGGAATATTTTTGGCATATTTCTGGGATATTTTTGGTTTATTTTTGGGCTATTTTAGGTTTATTTTTGGGATATTTCTGGCACATTTTTAGGAGGTTTCTGGCATATTTTAGGGATGTTTTTGGGATATTTTTATCATATTTCTGGGATATTTTTGGGTATTTTTGGGATATTTCTGGTATATTTTAGGGATGTTTTTGGGATATTTTTGGCACGTTTCTGGGATATTTTTGATTTATTTTTGGGCTATTTTAGGTTTATTTTTGGCATATTTTTGGGATATTTCTGGCATATTTTAGGGATGTTTTTGGGATATCTTTGGCCTGTTTCTGGACTATTTCAGGTTTATTTTTGGGCTATTTTAGGTTTATCTTTGGTTTATTTTTGGGATGTTTTTGGGATATTTCTGACATATTTTAGGGATGTTTTTGGGATATTTTTGGCATGTTTCTGGGATATTTTTGGGGATATTTTTGGCGTATTTCTGGCATATTTTAGGGATATTTTTGGTTTATTTTGGGGATATTTCTGGCATATTTTAGGGATATTTTTTGCATGTTTCTGGCATATTTTTGGGATCTTTTTGGGCTATTTTGGGTTTATTTTTGGGCTATTTTTGGGATATTTCTGGCATATTTTAGGGATGTTTTTGGGATATTTTTGGCACGTTTCTGGGATATTTTTGAAATATTTTTGGAATATTTTTGGAATATTTTTGGGCCATTTTAGGTTTATTTTTGGGATATTTTTGGGATATTTCTGGCATATTTTAAGGATGTTTTTGGGACATTTTTGGCACGTTTCTGGGATATTTTTGGAATATTTTTGGGCTACTTTAGGTTTATTTTGGGGATATTTCTGGCATATTTTTGGGAGATTTCTGGCATATTTTTGGGATGTTTTTTGTTTATTTTTGGGATATTTCTGGCATACTTTTGGGTGGTTTCTGGCATATTTTTGGGATGTTTTTGGGCTGTTTTGGGCTTTCTGAATCCCCTTTTCTCCCCAGTGTCCAACGGCCCCGTGGAGCTCGAGGGCGCCTGGCAGGAGGGGAGGCAGCTGCTGCGCCAGTGAGTCCAGAGGGGAAATTTGGGGAAATTCGGGGAATTTTGGGGAAATTTTGGGGAATTTTGGGAATTTTGGGATTGGGGAGGGTTTGGGCTGGGGGGATTTGGGTGATTTTGAGGAGTTTTTCTTGGATTTTTGGAGGGTTTTTGTGATGTTTGGAGTAATTTTAGAGGAATTTTTTGTGGTTTTTTAGGGGTTTTAGAAGATTTTGTGAAATTTTTAATATTTTTTACAATTTTTTTCATTTTTTCTAAATTTTTTTTTAATTTTTGACAGGGATTTTTAAATAATTATTGCGGATTTTTGGGGTTTTTTGGTTGATTTTTTAGGTTGGTTCAGGATTTTGGGGAGGTTTTGAGTGAATTTTTGGGGTTTCTTGTGGATTTTGGGGTAATGGAATTTTTGGGGGTTTTGGGCAGTTTTTGTGAGATTTTTCAGCAATTTGGGGTAATTTTTTTGGGCATTTTTGTGGGATTTTTGGGAGGATTTTGGGGTTTTTTGGGGAAATCTTTGTGAAGTTTTTTTGGGGTATTTTTTGGATTTTGGGGGGGAAATTTGTGACATTTCGGGGGTTTTGGGGCCATTTTTGGGGGGATTTTTGGGGAAATTTTACAAATTTTTGGGAGGATTTTGGGCTTTTTTGGGACAATCTTTGTGGAGGTTTTTTGTAATTTTTGGGGCATTTTTTGGGATTTTTGTGAGATTTTTTGGGCCATTTTTGCAGGAGTTTTTGGGTATTTTTTGGAATTGTGGGAGGGAATTTTTGCAGAATTTTTTCGGGTTTTTTGGGCCAATCCTTGTGGAGGTTTTTTGAAATTTTTGAGAGAAATTTTTGTGGCATTTTTGGGTTTTTGGGGCCATTTTTGGGGGGATTTTTGTGGAAATTTTACAGATTTTTGGGCGGATTTTGGGGTTTTTTGGGACAATCCTTGTGGGGATTTTTTGAAATTTTGGAGAGGAATTTTTGTGGCATTTTGGGGTTTTTTGGGGGCAATTTTTGTGGAGTTTTTGCAGGATTTTTTTAGGGAATTTGGGTTTTTTAGGGAATTTTCACCTGGAATATTTTTTATATTCTCCCAACCCCCCCAAAATCCCAAATTCCCCCAATTTCTCCCCAAAATCAGGTACCTGGAGGAAGTTGGGGGGATATTTGGGGTCAGGAATTTTGGGGCTTTTTAGGAGAATTTGGATTTTTTTTGGACCAATCTTTGTGGTTGAGTTTTTTGGGGTTTTTGTGGAATTTTTGCAGGATTTTTTTAGAGGATTTTGGGGGTTTTTAGGGAAATTTTTATGGGGGTTTTGTTGGGGGCATTTTTGGGGCTTTTTTTGGATTTTGGGGAGGAAATTTTGTGACATGTTGGGGTTTTTTTGGGCCATTTTTTCAGAATTTTTGGGGGTTTTTTTTGGATTTTTTGGGGGATTTTGGTGGGAATTTTTGGCAATTCCCACCTGGAATATTTTTCATGTTCTCCCCACCCCCCCAAAATCCCAAATTCTCCCAATTTCTCCCCAAAATCAGGTACCTGGAGGAGGTTGGGGGGATATTTGGGGTCAGGAATTTTGGGGATTTTTAGGAGAATTTGGGGTTTTTTTGGGTCAATCTTTGTGGAGTTTTTTGGGATTTTTGCAGGATTTTTTGGGGGTTTTTTTTGCATTTTTTGGGGGATTTTGGCGGGAATTTTTGGCAATTCCCACCTGGACTATTTTTCATGTTCTCCCAACCCCCCCAAAATCCCAAATTCCCCCAATTTCTCCCCAAAATCAGGTACCTGGAGGAGGTTGGGGGGGTTATTTGGGGTTCAGGAATTTTGGAGATTTTTAGGAGAATTTGGGTTTTTTTGGACCAATCTTTGTGGAGTTTTTTGGGATTTTTGTGGAATTTTTTTAGAGGATTTTGGGGGTTTTTAGGGAAATCTTTCTGGAAGTTTTTTTGGGGGCATTTTTGGGGCTCTTTTTGGATTTTGGGGAGGAAATTTTGTGACATGTTGGGGTTTTTTTGGGCCATTTTTGCAGGATTTTTGGGGGGGTTTTTTTTGATTTTTTGGGGGATTTTGGCGGGAATTTTTGGCAATTCCCACCTGGACTATTTTTCATGTTCTCCCACCGCCCCAAAATCCCAAATTCCCCCAATTTCTCCCCAAAATCAGGTACCTGGAGGAGGTTGGTTACAGTGACACCATCCTGGACATGAGGTCCCGGCGCCTTCGCTCCCTCCTGGGCCGCAGCCCCCCGGGAATTCCCGCGGGAATTTCGGGAATTTCGGGAATTCCTGGAGCCCCCCCCAGCCCTGGCAGCCCCCCCTCCCCTCCCCCACCCACAGAGTCGCTGCTGCTGCGGAGAATCGAGGAGCAGATCCAGAGGTTTGGGGAAATTTTGGGGATTTTGGGGGAATTCTGGGAATTTTCGAGGGGATTTTGGGGGAAATTTTGAGAATTTAAGGGGAGAATTTTGGAAATTCTGAAGGGAATTCTGGAATTTTAGGGGAATTTTGTGGGGAATTTTGGGGAATTTTGGGGGAAATTTTGAGAATTTAAGGGGAGAATTTTGGAAATTCTGAAGGGAATTGTGGGGATTTGGGGGATTTTAGGGAATTTTGGGGATTTTGGGAATTTTGGGGGGAAATTTTGAGAATTTAAGGGGAGAATTTTGGAAATTCTGAAGGGTAATTGTGGGGATCTGTGGAATTTTAGGGGAATTTTGGGGGAATTTTGGGAATTTTGGGGGGAAATTGAGGAATTTGGGGGGAATTTTGGGGGAATCTCAGAGGTTTTGGGAAGTTTGGGTGGAATTTTGGGAATTTAGGGGAGAATTTTGGAAATTCTGAAGAGAATTGTGGAGAATTTGTGGAATTTTGGGGGGAATTTTGGGGGAAATTGAGGAATTTTGGGGGGAATTTTGGGGATTTGGGGAATTTTGGGGGAAATTTTGAGGGAAATATTGAGAATTTAAGGGGAGAATTTTGGAAATTCTGAAGGAATTCTGGAATTTTAGGGGAATTTTGGGGGGAATTTTGGGGATTTTGGGAATTTGGGGGAAATTGAGGAATTTGGGGGATTTTGGGGGGGATTCTGGGGATTTGGAGAATTTTGGGGTGGAATTTTGAGAATTTAGGGGAGAATTTTGGAAATTCTGAAGGGAATTGTGGGGATTTGTGGAATTTTAGGGGGAATTTTGGGGGAAATTGAGGAATTTTGGGGGGAATTTTGGGGATTTGGGGAATTTTGGGGAAATTTTGATAATTTAGGGGAGAATTTTGGAAATTCTGAAGGGAATTGTGGGGATTTGTGGAAATTTGGGGGGAATTTTGGGAATTTTGGGGGAAATTAGGGAATTTGGGGGTAATTTTGGGGGGAATTTTGGGGATTTGGAGAATTTTGGGGGTGGAATTTTGGGAGTTCTGGGGGAGAATTTTGGAAATTTTGGAAGGAATTGTGGGGATTTGGGGGGATTTTAGGGGAATTTTGGGGGATTTTGGGAATTTTGGGGGGAATTTTGGGAATTCTGGGGGATAATTTTGGAAATTCTGAAGGGAATTGTGGGGATTTGTGGAATTTTAGGGGAATTTAGGGGATTTTGGGGAATTTTGGGGGGAAATTTTGAGAATTTAAGGGGAGAATTTTGGAAATTCTGAAGGGAATTGTGGAGATTTGTGGAATTTTGGGGAATTTTGGGGGGAATTTTGGGGATTTGGAGAATTTTGGGGGAGGAAATTTTGAGAATTTAGGGGAAGAATTTTGGAAATTCTGAAGGGAATTGTGGGGATTTGGGGGGATTTTAGGGGAATTTTGGGGGGAATTTTGGGGATTTTGGGAATTTGGGGGAAATTGAGGAATTTGGGGGATTTTGGGGGATTCTGGGGATTTGGAGAATTTTGGGGTGGAATTTTGAGAATTTAGGGGGAGAATTTTGGAAATTCTGAAGGGAATTGTGGGGATTTGTGGAATTTTAGGGGAATTTTGGGGGGAAATTGAGGAATTTGGAGGGGGATTCAGAGGTTTTGGGAAGTTTAGGTGGAATTTTGGGAATTCTGGGGGAGAATTTTGGAAATTCTGAAGGGAATTGTGGGGATTTGTGGAATTTTAGGGGAATTTTGGGGATTTTGGGAATTTTGGGGGAAATTTTGAGAATTTAATGGGAGAATTTTGGAAATTCTGAAGGTAATTGTGGGGATTTAGGGGATTTTAGGGGGAATTTTGGGGGGGAATTTTGGGGGGAATTCTGGGGATTTTTGGAGAATTTTGGGGAATTTTAGGGGGGAATTTTGGAGGAAATTCCAGGAATTTGGGGGGAATTTTGAAAATTTTGGGGATTTTTGGGGATTTTGGGGGGAATTCCAGAGGTTTTGGGAAGTTTAGGTGGAATTTTGGGAATTCTGGGGGAGGATTTTGGAAATTCTAAACAGAATTCTGGGAATTTTGGAGAAAATTCCAGGGATTTTGGGAATTTTAGAGGGAGTTTTGGGGGGAATTCTGGGGATTTGGGGGAATTTTGGGGCAATTCCAGGAATTTTGGGAAGTTTGGGGAGAATTTTGGGAGTTCTGGGGGAATTCTGGGAATTTTTGAGGGAATTTTGGGGGAAATTCCAGGGGGTTGGGGAATTTTGGGGAGAATTTTGGGGGGAATTCTGGGGATTTTGGGAATTCTTGGGGGGATTTTGGGAATTTTGGGGGAATGGAAGTTTGAGGGAAATTTTGGGAATTTAGGGAGAGAATTTTGGAAATTTTGGGGGGAATTCCAGGAATTGGGGGGAATTTTGGGGGAAATTCTGGGGATTTTGGGAAGTTTGGGTGGAATTTTGGGAATTCTGGGGGAGGATTTTGGAAATTCTGAAAAAGAATTCTGGGGATTTTGGGTGGAATTTTGGGGGAAATTCCAGAGATTTTAGGAATTTTAGGGGGAGTTTTTGGGGGAATTCCAGAGATATTTTTGGGGCAAATTTTGGGAATTCTTGGGGGGAATTTTTGGGAATTTTGAGGGGAAATTTGGGGGTTTTGGGGAAAATTTGAGGGGAATTCTGGGGATTTTGGAAATTTTGGGGGGAATTTTGGGAATTCTTGAGGGGATTCTGGGAATTCTGGGGGGATTTGGGAAAGTTTGGGGGATTTTTTTCCTTTTTTAATTTTATTTTTATTTTCTTTTTTGGGGATTTTTTTTTTGTTTTTTGCCTTTCTCCCCCCTCATTCCCAAATTTTCTCCCCCCAGGAATGCCGGGAAGGAGGCGGGGCCGGGGCTGAGCCCCTCCCCCCCCGAGGAGGACAGCGACGAGGAGGAGGAGCCGGAGAGCCCCTCCCCCACCCCGGGCTCCCGCAGGAGGGGCAAGGTCCCCAAACCCCAAAATTTGGGGGGGATTTTTAGGAGATTTTAGGGAGATTTTTTGGGGATTTTTAGGAGATTTTGGAGAGATTTTTTTGGTATTTTTTTGGGATTTTTGGGAGATTTTTAGGAGAGTTTAGGGAGATTTTTATGGGATTTTTTAGGGATATTTGGGAGATTTTTAGGAGAGTTTTAGGGTGTTTTGGGGAGATTTTTTGATTTTTAGGGGATATTTTTAGGGATTTTTGGGAGATTTTGGAGATTTTTAGATTTTTGGGGAGATTTTTTGGGGATTTTTAGGAGATTTTTGGGGATATTTTTAGGGATTTTTGGGAGATTTTTAAAAGATTTTCGGGAGATTTTTTGGGGATTTTTGGGAGATTTTTAGGAGATTTTTAGGGGATTTTTTGGGGATTTTTAGGAGATTTTTGAGAGGTTTTTTTTGGGATTTTTTAGGGATTTTTAGGGATTTTTGGGAGATTCTAGGGAAATTTTTATGGGATTTTTAGGGATTTTTAGGAGATTTTTAAGGGATTTTTAGGAGATTTTTGGAAGATTTTTAGGGTGTTTTGGGAGATTTTCAAGGGATTTTTAGAGGATTTTAGGGAGATTTTTATGGGATTTATTTAGGGATTTTTGGGAGATTTTTAGGAGATTTTGGAGAGATTTTTTTGGGATTTTTTAGGGATTTTTAGGGATTTCTGGGAGATTTTAGGGAGATTTTTTTGGGAGATTTTAAAGAGGTTTTTAGAGGATTTTAGGGAGATTTTTATGGGATTTATTAGAGACTTTTAGGGAGTTTTTAGGAGATTTTTAAGGGGTTTTTTAGGGATTTTTAGGAGATTTTTAAAAGATTTTTGGGCGTTTTTAGGGGATTTTTGGGGAGATTTTTAGGAGATTTTTGGAAGATTTTTAGGGGATTTTGGGAGATTTTCAAGGGATTTTTAGGGGATTTTAGGGATATTTTTATGGGATTTATTTAGGGATTTTTGGGAGATTTTTAGGAGATTTTGAGTGATTTTTTTGGGATTTTTTTGGGATTTTTAGGGATTTTATGCGACATTTTTGGGAGATTTTTAGGAGATTTTTTAGGGATTTTTAGGGATTTCTGGGAGATTTTAGGGAGATTTTTATGGGATTTTTGGGAGATTTTTAAGAGGTTTTTAGAGGATTTTAGGGAATTTTTAGGAGATTTTAGGGAGATTTTTAGGAGATTTTTTTTTGATTTTTGGGAGATTTTTAAGAGGTTTTTAGAGGATTTTAGGGAATTTTTAGGAGATTTTAGGGAGATTTTTAGGAGATTTTTTTTTTATTTTTGGGAGATTTTTAAGAGGTTTTTAGAGGATTTTAGGGAGATTTTTAGGGATTTTCTAAGGGATTTTTGGGAGGTTTCTATGGGATTTTTAGGGGATCTTAGGGTGTTTTTAGAAGATTTTTAGGGGATTTTTGGGGGATTTTTAAAAGATTCATAGTGGATTTTGGGAGATTTTTAAGGGATTTCTAGAGGATTTTAGGGAGATTTTTAAGCAGTTTTAGCGGATTTTTAGGAGATTTTTATGGGAATTTTTAGGGAGTTTTAGGAGATTTGTAGGAGATTTTAGGGAAATTTTTAAGAATTTTTGGGAGATTTTTATGGAATTTTTGAGGGATTTTTAGGGGATTTTGGGAGATTTTTAAGGGATTTTTAGGAGATTTTTGGGAAATTAGGGATTTTATGGGACATTTTTAGGAGATTTTTAGGAGATTTTTAGGAGATTTTTGGGGGATTTTTGAGGATTTTAGGGAAAATTTTAAAGAATTTTAGGGGTTTCTGGGAGATTTTTATGGGATTTTTTGGGACATTTTTGGGAGATTTTTAGGGATTTTTAGGGGATTTTAGGGAGTTTTTAGGAGATTTTCAGGGGATATTTAGGAGATTTTTAGGGAGATTTTAATGCGATTTTTTGGGAGATTTTTAGGGAATTTTTAGGAGATTTTCAAGGGACTTTTTAGGGATTTTTAGGAGATTTTTTGGGGATTTTTAGGAGGTTTTAAACGGATTTTAGGGAGGGTTTCTGGGAGATTTTTATGGGATTTTTTGGGACATTTTTGGGAGATTTTTAGGGATTTTTAGGGGATTTTAGGGAGTTTTTAGGAGATTTTCAGGGGATATTTAGGAGATTTTTAGGGAGATTTTTGGGGCATTTTTGGGAGATTTTTAGGTGATTTTAGGGAGATTTTAATGCGATTTTTTGGGAGATTTTTAGGGAATTTTTAGGAGATTTTCAAGGGACTTTTTAGGGATTTTTAGGAGATTTTTTGGGGATTTTTAGGAGGTTTTAAACGGATTTTAGGGAGGTTTTTAAGGGATTTTTAGGGGATTTTGGGAGATTTTTAGGGAGTTTTTAAGGGGTTTTAAAGGGATTTTTGGGAGATTTTTAGGGATTTTTTGGGAGGTTTTTATGGCATTTTTTAGGGGTTTTTAGAAGATTTTTATGAGCTTTTTTAGGGATTTTTAGGAGATTTTTAGAAGAGTTGTAGGGAATTTTGGGGATATTTTTAGGGATTTTTGGGAGATTTCTATGGAATTTTTTAGGGATTTTTAGGACATTTTTCGGGAGATTTTTTTGGGATTTTTGGGAGATTTTTAGGAGATTTTAGGGAGATTTTTATGGGATTTTTTAGGAGATTTTTAGGGGATTTTTAGGAGATTTTCAAGGGATTTTTTAGGGATTTTTAGAAGATTTTTAGGGGATTTTTAGGCGGTTTTAAAGGGATTTTAGGGAGGTTTTTAAGGGATTTTTAGGAGATTTTTGGAAGATTTTTAGGGCATTTTGGGAGATTTTTAAGGGATTTTTAGGGGATTTTGGGGAGATTTTTAAAAGATTTTTAGGAGATTTTTGGGAAATTTTTAGGGAATTTTTGGGACATTTTTGGGAGATTTTTAGGAGATTTTTAGGGGATTTTTGGGAGATTTTGAGGGATTTTTTGGGGGATATTTAGGGGATTTTTAGGAGATTGTAAAGGAATTTTTGTGAGATTTTTAAGGAATTTCTGGGGTTTTTGGGGAGACTTTTAAGGGATTTTTAGGGATCTTAAGGAGATTTTTAGGGGATTTTTAGGAGATTTTTTTGGGAGATTTTTGGAAGATTTTTAGAGGATTTTTAGGAGGTTTTAAAGGGATTTTTGGGATATTTTTAAGGGTTTTTTGGGGGATTTTTTTAGGAACTTAGGGGATTTCTGGGGGATCTTTTAGGGAATTTTTGGGGGATTTGTTCAGGATTTTTAAGGAATGTTGGGAGATTTTTAGGAGATTTCTTAGGGATTTTTAGGGGATCTTTAAGGGATTTTTGGGGGATATTTAGGGGATTTTTGGGAGATTTTTAGGGGATTTTTGGGAGATTTTTAAGGGATTTTGGGGGGATTTTTTAGAGACCTTTAGGGGATTCGGGGGGATTTTTTAGGGATTTTTCAGGGATCTTTTAGGGAAATTTTAGGGGGTTTGTTAGGGGATTTTAGGAAATGTTGGGAGATTTTTAAGGGATTATTTTGGGGATTTTTAGGGGATTTGGGGGGAGATTTTGGATTTTTCTGAGATTAGGGTCCCTTTTTGACTCTTTTTGTTGCTTTTTTTCTCCTTTTTTTTCTGTTTTTTTTCTGTTTTTTGTCCCTTTTTGTCACCTTTTTTTTTTCTCTCCTTTTTGTCCCCTGACCTTTGTCCCCTTTGTCCCCAGGGTGTCCCCAAGGTCCCCGAGGAGGACGAGGACGAGGATGAGGATGAGGAGGATTCTGAGGATGCCCTGGGGCGAGTTCGACTTCCTGGGGACACCTGGGGACACCTTGGGGACAGCTGGGGACATCAGAGGTGAGACTGGGACAGCTGGGGACACCCTGGGGACACCTGGGGACACCTGGGGACACCTTGGGACAGCTGGGGACATCAGAGGTGAGACTGGGGACACCTGGGGACACCTTGGGGACATTTGGGGACACCTGGGGACAGCTGGGGACATCAGAGGTGAGACTGGGACACCTTGGGGATACCTGGGGACAGCTGGGGACACCCTGGGGACATCAGAGGTGAGACTGGGACAGCTGGGGACACCTTGGGGACAGCTGGGGACATCAGAGGTGAGACTGGGACACCTTGGGGACAGCTGGGGACATCAGAGGGTGAGACTGGGGACACCCTGGGGACATTTGGGGACATCAGAGGTGAGACTGGGGACACCTGGGGACACCCTGGGGGGCATTTGGGGACGCCCCTGGGGACAGCTGGGGGACATCAGAGGTGAGACTGGGACACGTTGGGGGACACCTTGGGGACACCTGGGGACACCCTGAGGACATCTGGGGACATCAGAGGTGAGACTGGGGGACGCCTTGGGGACACTTTGGGGACATCTTGGGGACATTTGGGGACATCAGAGGTGAGACTGAGAACACCTTGGGGACACCTGGGGACACCTTTGGGGACACCTGGGGACATCAGAGGTGAGACTGGGACACCTGGGGACATCTTGGGGACACCTGGGGACATCAGAGGTAAGACTGTGGACACCTGGGGACACCTTGGGGACACCTGGGGACATCAGAGATAAGACTGTGGACACCTGGGGACATCTTGGGGACATTTGGGGACATCAGAGGTGAGACTGGGACACCTGGGGACACCCCGGGGGACAGCTGGGGACACCTTGGGGACAGCTGGGGGACACCCTGGGGACAGCTGGGGACATCAGAGGTGAGACTGGGGACACCTGGGGACACCTTGGGGACATTTGGGGACACCTGGGGACACCCTGGGGACACCTGGGGACACCCTGGGGACACCTTGGGGACAGCTGGGGGACATCAGAGGTGAGACTGGGACACCTGGGGACACCTTGGGGACACCTGGGGACATCAGAGGTGAGACTGGGACACCTGGGGACACCTTGGGGACAGCTGGGGGACACCCTGGGGTCAGCTGGGGACATCAGAGGTGAGACTGGGGACACCTGGGGACACCTTAGGGACATTTGGGGACACCTGGGGACAGCTGGTGGACATCAGAGGTGAGACTGGGACACCTGGGGACAGCCTGGGACACCTGGGGACACCTTGGGGACACCTGGGGACATCAGAGGTGAGACTGGGACACCTGGGGACACCCTTGGGACACCTGGGGGACATCTGGGGACATCAGTGGTGAGACTGTGGACACCTGGGGACACCCTGGGGACACCTGGGGACATCTGGGGACATCAGTGGTGAGACTGGGGACACTTGGGGACACCTTGGGGACACCTGGGGACATTTGGGGACAGTTGGGGGGCATCAGAGGTGAGACTGATACACCTGGGGACACCTTGGGGACATTTGGGGACATCAGAGGTGAGACTGGGACACCTGGCGACCCCTGGGACATTTGGGACACCTGGGACATCAGAGGTGAGACTGGGGACACTTGGGGACATCTTGGGGACACCTGGAGACATTTAGGGGACATTTGGGGACACTCCCTGACCCCTCCCCCGTTGTCACAGAGAGCCACCGGTGCCACCTGCGGGACGGGGACCTGGGGCCACCACGGCCACCGGGGCCACTGCGGCCACCTGAAGGTAAGGACACACCTGTGTCACCTGTGTCACCTGTGTCACCTGTGTCACCTGTGTGTGCCATCTGTGTCACCTGTGTGTCACCTGTGTCACCTCAGTGTCACCTGTGTGTGTCATCTGTGTTACCTGTGTGTCACCTGTGTGTCACCTATGTCACCTCACTGTCACCTGTGTCACACCTGTGTCACCTGTGTGTCACCTGTGTGTCATCTGTGTCACCTGTGTGTGTTACCTGTGTCACCTGTGTCACCTCACTGTCACCTGTGTCACACCTGTGTCACCTGTGTGTGTTACCTGTGTCACCTGTGTCACCTCACTGTCACCTGTGTCACACCTGTGTCACCTCAGTGTCACCTGTGTCACCTGTGTGTCACCTGTGTCACCTCAGTGTCACCTGTGTCACCTGTGTGTCACCTCAGTGTCACCTGTGTGTCACCTGTGTGTGTTACCTGTGTCACCTGTGTCACCTCACTGTCACCTGTGTCACACCTGTGTCACCTCAGTGTCACCTGTGTGTCACCTGGGGAGTCCCCGTGTCCCCAGGGCCACCCTGGTGTCGCTGTCCCCAGTGTCCCCTTTGTCCCCAGGTGTCCCCAGTGTCCCCCAGTGTCCCCCACTACCCCCAATATCCCCAGTGTCCCCAGTGTCCCCCAATGTCCTCAATGTCCCCAGTGTCCCCAGTGTCCCCTCTGTCCCCAGTGTCCCCTCTGTCCCCAGTGTCCCCAGTGTCCCCTCTGTCCCCTCTGTCCCTCTGTCCCCAGGTGTCCCCAGTGTCCCCTCTGTCCCCACTGTCCCCAGTGTCCCCAGTGTCCCCTCTGTCCCCAGTGTCCCCAGTGTCCCCAGTGTCCCCTCTGTCCCCACTGTCCCCAGTGTCCCCTCTGTCCCCAGTGTCCCCAATGTCCCCTCTGTCCCCAGGTGTCCCCGCTGACGCGCTGGCTCTGGACGGGCTCGGGGACCTGGCAGAGCTGACGGTGACAAACGACAACGACGGCGGTGACGTGAGTGACACCCGAGCCCTGAGTGTCCCCACAGTGTCCCCGAGTGCCACCATGGCCCCAGTGTCCCCATCCCTGTGCCCTGAGTGTCCCCAAGTGCCACCACTCCCTGATTCCCCCGTATCCCAGTGTCCCCTGAGTGTCCCCAAGTGCCACCTCAATGTCCCCAAGTGCCACCCCGTGTCCCCAGGGCGCGGCGCTGTCCCCGCGGCGCAGCTGGAGCCTGACTCAATGTCCCCAGAGTGTCCCCTGAGTGTCCCCCCAGAGTGTTCCCAAGTGCCTCCCCGTGTCCCCCTGAGTGTCCCCAGAGTGTCCCCAAGTGCCACCATGTCCCCAAGTGTCCCCTGTCCCCAGGACGCGGGCGCTGTCCTCACGGGCGCAGCTGGAGCCTGATTCAATGTCCCCTGAGTGTCCCCAGAGTGTCCCCAAGTGCCACCACTCCCTAATTCCTCCATATCCCAGTGTCCCCTTTGTGTCCCCAGAGTGTCCCTAAGTGCCACCACTCCCTTGGTTCCCTCCTATATCCCGGTGTCCCCTGAGTGTCCCCCTGAGTGTCCCCAAGTGCCACCCCCTGTTGTCCCCAAGTGTCCCCTGTCCCCAGGACGCTGGGCGCTGTCCTCACAAGCGCAGCTGGAGCCTGACTCAATGTCCCCAGAGTGTCCCCAGAGTGTCCCCAAGTGCCACCCCCGTGTCCCCAAGTGTCCCCTGTCCCCAGGGCTGGCGCTGTCCCTCACGGGCGCAGCTGGAGCCCTGACTCAATGTCCCCTGAGTGTCCCCTGAGTGTCCCCAGAGTGTCCCCCTGAGTGTCCCCCTGAGTGTCCCCTGAGTGTCCCCAAGTGCCACCACTCCCTGACTCCCCCATATCCCAGTGTCCCCAGAGTGTCCCCTGAGTGTCCCCCAGAGTGTCCCCAAGTGCCACCCCATGTCCCCAGAGTGTCCCCTGAGTGTCCCCAAGTGTCCCCTGTCCCCAGGGCGCGGCGCTGTCCCCGCGGCGCAGCTGGAGCCTGACTCAATGTCCCCTGAGTGTCCCCAAGTGCCACCCCAGTGTCCCCAAGTGCCACCCCCTGTCCCCTGTCCTCAGGGCGCGGCGCTGTCCCCGCGGCGCAGCTGGAGCCTGACTCAATGTCCCCTGAGTGTTCCCAAGTGCCACCCCATGTCCCCAGAGTGTCCCCTGAGTGTCCCCAAGTGTCCCTGTCCCCAGGGCGCGGCGCTGTCCCCGCGGCGCAGCTGGAGCCCGCGCCTGACGCTGCGCAGCCACTACGACGCCGTGCGCGCGCTGGCCTTCGTCCCCTGCCACCCGGCGCTGGTCACCGCCTCCGAGGACGCCACCCTCAAGCTCTGGAACCTGCAGAAGCCGCTGGTGCCCAAGAAGTGGGTGACACACGGGGGTGACACACGGGGGTGACACACGGGGGTGACACACGGCGGCGGCGCGCCGGGGGCGCCGATGTCACCGGGTTTTGTCGCCGTTGTCCCCTCAGGAGCGCGGCGCTGGACGTGGAGCCGGTCTACGCCTTCCGCGGGCACAGGTGGGGCACGGGGTGGCACCGTGGTGGCACCTGAATGTCACCTCAGCGTCACCTCAGTGTCACCTCAGTGTCACCTCAGTGTCACCTCAGTGTCACCTCAGTGTCATGTCATTGTCACCCCTATGTCACCGGTTTTTTCACCTCTTTGTCATGTTCTATTTGTTGTCTCTGTGTCACCTCAGTGTCACCTCAGTGTCACCTCAGCGTCACCTCAGTGTCACCTCAGTGTCATCCCAGTGTCATGTCATTGTCACCTCTATGTCACCGTTTTTTCACCTCTTTGTCATGTTCTATTTGTTGTCTCTGTGTCACCTCAGTGTCACCTCAGCGTCACCTCAGTGTCACCTTAGTGTCACCTCAGTATCATGTCATTGTCACCTCAGTGTCATCTCGGTGTCATGTCATTGTCACTCCTATGTCACCGTTTTTTCACCTATTTGTCATGTTTTATTTGTCTCTGTGTCACCTCAGTGTCATCTCAGTGTCACCTCAGTGTCATGTCATTGTCACCCCTATGTCACCTCTTTGTCACCTCTTTGCCATGCTCTCTTTGTCACCTTGGTGTCACCTCAGCGTCGCCTCTTTGTCATCTTCTGTCATGTCATTGTCACCCCTACGTCACCTTTTTTCATCTCCTTGTCACCTCTTTGTCATCTCGATTGCACCTTGGTGGCACGTCTTTGTCACCTTGGTGTCATCTTGTGTCACCTCGTTGCCACCTTGGTGTCACTTCATTGTCAACCCGGTGTCATCTTGGTGTCATGTCGTTGTCACCCCCATGTCACCTTTTTTCATCTCTTTGTTATCTTCTTGTCACCTCTTTGTTATCTCCGTGTCACTTCATTGTCACGTCTTTGTCACCTCATTGCCACCTTTGTGTCACCTCAGTGTCACCTTTGTGTCACCTCGTTGTCACCCCTATGTCACCTGTTTTTCATCTCTTTGTCATCTCGTTGTCACCTCAGTGTCACCTCTTTGTCATCTTCATGTCACATCATTGTCGCCTCTATGTCACCTTTTTTCATCTCCTTGTCCCCTCTTTGTTATCTCGGTGGCACCTCAATGTCATCTTGGTGTCACCTCATTGTAACGCCTATGTCACCTCTTTATCATCTCATCGTCATCTCTTTGTTGTCTCGGTGTCACCTCAATGTCACCTCAATGTCATCTCGGTGTCACCTGATTGTCACCTCTTTGTCACCTCAATGTCACCTTCGATATCACCTCAGTGGTTTTGGCTTTATTCCGTTTTTTTGTCACTTGGTCACCTCAGTGTCACCTCAGTGTCACCTTGGTGTCATCTCAATGTCACCTCGGGGTCACCTTCCATATCACCTCAGTGTCACCTCTTATCTCAGTGTCACCTCTTTGTCACTTTAGTGTCACCTCAGTGTCATCTGGCTGTGGCTTTATTCCGGTTTTTTGTCACTTTGTCCCCGTTGTCACCATCCATGGGGCCCGGTGCTGGCAGTCACACAAGTGACACAGGTGACAATGGCTCTGTGTGATGTTTGTCCCTGTCACCCCAGGGGCCCAGAGCTGGCGGTGACACAGGTCACACAGGTGGCACACGCAGGTCACACAGGTGACACTGGCCCTGTTGTGACCGTTCTGTCCCTGTCCCCCGGCAGGGGCCCGGTGCTGGCGGTGGCGGTGGCCGCGGGTGACGCGGGTGACAGCGGTGACACCGGGCTGTGCTGCAGCGCGGGCGTGGACGCTCGGATCCGCTGCTGGCGCCTCCCGGCCCTGGACAGCGACCCCTACGACGGCTACGGTGGGTGGCACCTGGGGACACTGCGGGTGGCACCTGGGGACACCGGGGGGGGTGGTGGTGGCACCTGGGGACACCGGGGACAGCGGGACGTGGTGGCACTTGGGGACACTGGGGACACTGGGATGGGATTGGAGGGTATATGTCTCCAATGTTCCCAGTGTCCCCAGTGTCCCCATTGTCCCCAATGTCTCCAGTGTCCCCAATGTCCCCAATGTCTCCAGTGTCCCCAATGTCCCCAATCCCCTCAATGTCCCCAGTATCCCCCCACTGTCCCCGCTGTCCTCAATCCCCCCCAGTGTCCCCAATGTCCCCATTGTCCCCAATGTCCCCAATCCTCCCAATCCCCCCAATGTCTCCAATGTCCCCAGTGTCCCCAATGTCCCCAATGTCCCAAATCCCTCAATGTCCCCAATAGCCCCACACTGTCCCCTCGCTGTCCCCAATGTCCCCAATCCTCCCAGTCCCCCAATGTCTCTAACGTCCCCAATCCCCCAATCCCCTCAATGTCCCAAATATCCCCCCACTGTCCCCGCTGTCCTCAATCCCCCCAGTGTCCCCAATGTCCCCATTGTCCCCAGTGTCCCCAATGTCCCCAATCCCCCAATGTCTCCATTGTCCCCAGTGTCCCCCAATGTCCCCAATGTCCCAAATCCCCTCAATGTCCCCCAATATCCCCCCACTGTCCCCGCTGTCCTCAATCCCCCAATGTCCTCAATCCCCAATTTCCCCAATGTGCCCAATGTCCCCTATTGTCCCCAGTGTCCCCCAATGTCCCCAATCCCCAGTGTCCCCAGTATCCCCAAGGCCCCCAATGTCCCCCACTGTTTCCAATGTCCCCGATCCCCAATGTCCCCAATGTCCCCATATCCCCCAATGTCCCTGATCTCTGCAATGTCCCCAATGTCCCCACTGTCCCCAATGTCCCCCATGTCCCCGTGTCCCCAGACCCGGGGGTGCTGCGGGGGGTCCTCGATGGCCACGCTGACGCCGTCTGGGGCCTGTCCTTCGATGTCACCGGCCGTCACCTGGCCTCGTGCTCGGCCGACGGCACCGTGCGCCTCTGGGACCCCCGCGGGGACAGCGGTGGCGGGGTGGCACCTGCCTGAGCGTCCTGGACGGGCACAAAGGTGAGCAGGGACACCTGGGACACACCTGGGCACACCTGGGCACACCTGGGACACACCTGGGACACACCTGGGGGCATTAGGGACACACCTGGGGACACACCTGGGGGGCATTAGGGACACACCTGGGCACACCTGGGACATACCTGGGGGCATTAGGGACACACCTGGGACACACCTGGGGGCATTAGGGACACACCTGGGAGCACACCTGGGCACACCTGGGGGGCATTAGGGGACACACCTGGGGAACACACCTGGGGGCATTAGGGACACACCTGGGCACACCTGGAGCACACCTGGGGGCATTAGGGACACACCTGGAGCACACCTGGGGGACATTAGGGGACACATCTGGGACACACACCTGAGGGCATTAGGGACACACCTGGGGGCATTGGGGGACACACCTGGGGGCATTAGGGACACACCTGGGGGGCATTGGGGACACACCTGGGGGCATTAGGGACACACCTGGGGGCATTAGGGACACACCTGAGTGATCTGGGGACACACCTTGGAGTGCTGGGGCCACACTTGGGGACACTGGGGACATGTTGGAGACACACCTGGGGGCATTGGGGACACATTGGGGATACACCTGGACATACTGGGAACACACCTGAGGAACTTGGGGACACACCTGAGTGACCTGGGGGCATTGGGGACACACCTGGGGACATGGGGGGGACACCTTGGGACACACTTGAGACTCTTGTGAACACCCCTGAGTGACCTGGGGATGTTGGGGACACTCCTGGGGACACCTGGACACACCTGGGACACAGCTGTGACATTCTGGGGATACCTGGGACACACCTGGACACACCTAGGACATGCTGGGGACACACCTGGGACATGCTGGGAACACACCTGGGGACACCTGGGACATGCTGGGGACACCTGGAGACACTTGGGGGCACAGCTGTGACATCCTGGGGACACACCTGGGACACACCTGGACATGCTGGGGACACACCTGGGGACACCTGGGACATGCTGGGGACACACCTGGAGACACTTGGGGGGCACAGCTGTGACATCCTGGGGACACACCTGGGACACACCTGGACATGCTGGGGACACACCTGGGGACACCTGGACACACCTGGGACATTCTGGGGACACACCTGGGGACATCTGGGACACACCTGGACATGGTGGGGACACACCTGGGGACACCTTGACACACCTGGGATGTGCTGGGGACATCTGGGGACACACCTGGGACATGCTGGGGACACACCTGGGGACATCTGGGACATGCTGGGGACACCTGGACACGTTGGGGACACACCTGGAGACACTTAGGACACAGCTGTGACATCCTGGGGACACACCTGGAGACACCTGGACACATTGAGGACACACCTGGGGACATCTGGGACACACCTGGACACCCTGGGGTCCTCTCTGGTGTCACACCTGTCCCTTTGGAGATATAGCAGGGACACACCTGCACAGTGTCACACCTGGACACACCTGCACAGGTGTCACACCCGGACACACCTGCACAGTGTCACACCTGGACACACCTGCACAGGTGTCACATCTGGACACACCTGCACAGGTGTCACACCTGGACACACCTGCACAGTGTCACAGCTGGACACACCTGCACAGTGTCACACCTGGACACACCTGCACAGGTGTCACACCTGGACACACCTGCACAGGTGTCACATCTGGACACACCTGCACAGGTGTCACACCTGGACACACCTGCACAGTGTCACAGCTGGACACACCTGCACAGTGTCACACCTGGACACACCTGCACAGGTGTCACATCTGGACACACCTGCACAGGTGTCACACCTGGACACAGCTGCACAGTGTCACACCTGGCACACCTGCACAGGTGTCACTCCTGGGCACACCTGCACAGGTGTCACACCCGGACACACCTGCACAGTGTCACACCTGGCACACCTGCACAGGTGTCACACCTGGGCACACCTGCACAGGTGTCACACCCGGGCACACCTGCACAGTGTCACAGCTGTCCCTCACCTGTCCCCACCTGTTGCAGATCACGGTGTCCCCACCTCGGTGACGTTCGTGGCCGCCTGGGTGTGACACACCGGACACACCTGCACAGGTGTCACAGCTGGACACACCTGCACAGTGTCACACCTGGACACACCTGCACAGTGTCACACCCGGACACACCTGCACAGTGTCACACCTGGGCACACCTGCACAGTGTCACAGCTGGCACACCTGCACACTGTCACACCCGGGAACACCTGCACAGGTGTCACACCTGGACACACCTGCACAGTGTCACACCTGGGCACACCTGCACAGTGTCACAGCTGGCACACCTGCACAGGTGTCACACCTGGCACACCTGCACAGTGTCACAGCTGGGCACACCTGCACAGGTGTCACACCCGGGCACACCTGCACAGGTGTCACACCTGGCACACCTGCACAGTGTCACAGCTGGGCACACCTGCACAGGTGTCACACCCGGGCACACCTGCACAGGTGTCACAGCTGTCCCTCACCTGTCCCCACTGCAGACCACGGTGTCCCCACCTCGGTGACGTTCGTGGCCACCCAGGTGTGTCACACCTGGACACACCTGCACAGGTGTCACACCCGGGCACACCTGCACAGGTGTCACAGCTGGCACACCTGCACAGGTGTCACAGCTGGACACACCTGCACAGGTGTCACACCCGGGCACACCTGCACAGTGTCACAGCTGGACACACCTGCACAGTGTCACAGCTGGACACACCTGCACAGTGTCACAGCTGGACACATCTGCACAGTGTCACACCCGGACACACCTGCACAGTGTCACAGCTGGACACACCTGCACAGGTGTGTCACACCTGGCACACCTGCACAGGTGTCACACCCAGACACACCTGCACAGGTGTCACACCGGACATTACTACCTGCACAGGTGTCACAGCTGGACACACCTGCACAGTGTCACACCTGGACACACCTGCACAGTGTCACAGCTGGGCACACCTGCACAGTGTCACAGCTGGACACACCTGCACAGGTGTCACACCCAGACACACCTGCACAGGTGTCACACCCGGGCACACCTGCACAGGTGTCACACCCGGGCACACCTGCACAGTGTCACACCCGGCCACACCTGCACAGTGTCACACCTGGCACACCTGCACAGTGTCACACCCAGACACACCTGCACAGTGTCACACCCGGGCACACCTGCACAGGTGTCACACCCGGCCACACCTGCACAGTGTCACACCCGGCCACACCTGCACAGGTGTCACACCTGGCACACCTGCACGGTGTCACGCAGACACACCTGCACAGTGTCACACCCTGAAGCACCTGCACAGTGTCACAGCTGGACACACCTGCACAGTGTCACAGCTGGACACACCTGCACAGGTGTCACACCCGGACACACCTGCACAGTGTCACAGCTGGACACACCTGCACAGTGTCACACCCGGCCACACCTGCACAGGTGTCACACCTGGACACACCTGCACAGTGTCACACCTGGGACACACCTGCACAGTGTCACAGCTGGACACACCTGCACAGTGTCACACCGGGCACACCTGCACAGGTGTCACACCTGGACACACCTGCACAGTGTCACAGCTGGCACACCTGCACGAGTGTCACACCGGGCACACCTGCACAGTGTCACACCCAGACACACCTGCACAGTGTCACACCCGAGACACACCTGCACAGTGTCACCCGAACACACCTGCACAGGTGTCACCCGGACACACCTGCACAGTGTCACAGCTGGACACACCTGCACAGTGTCACACCCGGCCACACCTGCACGGTGTCACACCTGGACACACCTGCACAGTGTCACACAGACACACCTGCACAGGTGTCACTAGCTGGACACACCTGCGCAGTGTCACCTGAACACACCTGCACAGGTGTCACACCTGGCACACCTGCACAGTGTCACCCAGACGCACCTGCACAGTGTCACACCCGGGCGCACCTGCACAGTGTCACAGCTGGACACTGCGTGCACAGTGTCACAGCTGGACACACCTGCACAGGTGTCACACCCGGACACACCTGCACAGTGTCACACCCGGACACACCTGCACAGTGTCACACCTGGCACACCTGCACAGTGTCACAGCTGGACACACCTGCACAGTGTCACACCCGGCCACACCTGCACAGGGTGTCACACCTGGACACACCTGCACAGTGTCACACTCCAGACACACCTGCACCCCAGGTGTCGCAGCTGGACACACCTGCACAGTGTCACAGCTGGACACACCTGCACAGTGTCACACCCGGACACACCTGCACAGTGTCACACCTGGACACGCCTGCACAGGTGTCACACCCGAACACACCTGCACAGGTGTCACACCTGGACACGCCTGCACAGGTGTCACACCTGTTCCCACCTGTTGCAGATCACGGTGTCCCCACCTCGGTGACGTTCGTGGCCACCCACCCCGCCCAGCTGGTGGCCGGCTTCCGCTCCGGCGCCACCGTCCTCTACGACCTGGAGGCCACCAAGGCCACCCTGGTGTCCCCAAACGGCGGTGAGTGACCCCCCCGGTGTCCCCAAGGGTCACCTGAACCCCCAAAGTGTCCCCAAGGGTCACCTGAGGTCACCTGAACCCCCAAAGTGTCCCCAAGGGTCACCTGAACCCTCCCGATGTCCCCAAGGGTCATCTGGGGGTCACCTGAACCCCCGATGTCCCCAAGGGCCCCCCTGAGGCCCCCCAATGTCCCCAAGAGTCACCTGAACCCTCAAAGTGTCCCCAAGGGCCACCTGAACCCCCTCGATGTCCCCAAGGGTCACCTGAACCCCCAGAGTGTCCCCAAGGGTCACCTGAAACCCCTCCCCAGTGTCCCTGGGGTCACCTGAACCCCAAAGTGTCCCCAAGGGTCACCTGAACCCCCAAAGTGTCCCCAAAGGGGTCACCTGAGGGTTACCTGAGACCCTCAATGTCCCCAAGGGTCACCTGGGGTCATCTGAACCCCCTCAATGTCCCCTGGGATCACCTGGGGTCACCTGAACCCCCAAAGTGTCCCCAAGGGTCACCTGAGCCCCCAAAGTGTCCCCAAGGGCCACCTGAAACCCTCCCCAGTGTCCCTGAGGGTCACCTGGGGTCACCAAGGGTCACCTGAGCCCCCTCCCCCCCCCCAATGTCCCCAAGTGTCCCTGACCCTGCCATGTGTCCCCTGCTGTCCCTGAAGGCCACCTGACGTCTCCTAATGTCCCCAAGTGTCAACTGGCCCTCTTTGTCCCCTGATGTCCCCCCCGTGGTGTCCCCCAGGTGTCCCTGACCTGTCCCCAAGTGTCCCTTAATGTCCCCAGGTGTCCCTGATGTCCCCACTGTCCCCCCAGGTGGCTCTGGCCAGGGGAACCAGGTGGTCACTCACCCCAGGTGTCCCCTAACTGTCCCCTCTGTCCCCTGATGTCCCCAGGTGTCCCTGAGTGTCCCCCAGCTGTTCCCAGCTGTCCCCAGGTGTCCCAGCTGTCCCCCAGGTGTCCCTGAGTGTCCCCAGCTGCCCCCAGGTGTCCCCAGCTGTCCCCAGGTGTCCCTGTGTCCCCAGGTGTCCCTGAGTGTCCCCCAGCTGTCCCCAGCTGTCCCCAGGTGTCCCCAGGTGTCCCTGAGTGCCCCCCAGCTGTCCCCAGCTGTCCCCAGCTGTCCCAGCTGTCCCCCAGGTGTCCCTGAGTGTCCCCAAGTGTCCCTGAGTGTCCTCAGGTGTCCCTGATGTCCCCACTGTCCCCCAGGTGGCTCTGGCCAGGTGAACCAGGTGGTCACTCACCCCTGATGTCCCTGAGTGTCCCCCAGCTGTCCCCTGATGTCCCCAGGTTTCCCAGCTGTCCCCAGGTGTCCCTGAGTGTCCCCAGCTGCCCCCAGCTGTCCCCAGGTGTCCCTGAGTGTCCCTTGTCCCCCCAGGTGGCTCTGGCCAGGTGAACCAGGTGGACACTGACCCCTGATGTCCCCAAGTGTCCCCTCTGTCCCCTGATGTCCCCAGCTGTCCCCAGGTGTCCCTGAGTGTCCCCTGAGTGTCCCCAGGTGTCCCTGATGTCCCCACTGTCCCCCCAGGTGGCTCTGGCCAGGTGAACCAGGTGGTCTCTCACCCCTCGCAGCCGCTGACCATCACTGCCAGTGACGACCGCGGCATTCGCTACCTGGACAACCGCACAGGTGAGGGCTGCGCTAATTAGCGCTAATTAGGGCGAAATTAGCAGGTACTTACGTTGTGATAAGGGGATAATTAGCAGTAATTAGGGGTAACTGAGTGGTAATGAATTGGTAGTTGGGGGTAATTAATTGGTAATTAGGGGTGATTAAGTGGTAATTGTAGTTAATTGGTAATTAGGGGTAGTTAAGTGGTAATTTGGCGTAATTATTTGGCAATTAGGGGTAATTAAGTGGTAATTGGGGTAAATAAGAGGTGAAATTAAGTGGTAATAAGGGAATAATTAGGGTAATTACATGGCGAGTAGGAGATAATTGGGGTAATTAGCTTTAAGCCAGCTGTATTGGGGTAATTAGGGCTTAATTTGGGTAATTGTGGCTTAATTGGGGTAATTGTGGCTTAATTGGGGTTAATTGTGGGTTAATTAGGGTAATGAGGGGACTTCATTGTCCCTACTGAGGTTGGAAAGGGGGCGGAGTCTTTGCTGGCCACACCCTGAGGTCACGCCCTTCACTGACCACACCCCTCACTGACCACGCCCGTCATGCCACGCCCCCTCACTGGCCACGCCCCCTCACTGGCCACGCCCCCCGCTGTCCCCAGGTAAGGTCGTGCACTCGATGATCGCTCACCTGGACGCCGTCACCTGCCTGGCCCTGGACCCCAGCGGCGCCTTCCTGCTGTCCGGCAGTGAGTGACCCTGAGTGACCCCTGAGTGACCACTGACCATTGAGTGACTGCTGAGTGACCCTGAGTGACCCCTGAGTGACCCTGAGTGACCTCTGAGTGACCCTGAGTGACCCCTGACCGAGTGACCCCTGAGTGACCACTGAGTGACCCCTGAGTGACCACTGACCATTGAGTGACTGCTGAGTGACCCACAGGTGACCCCTGAGTGACCCTGAGTGACCTCTGAGTGACCCTGAGTGACCCCTGACCGAGTGACCCCTTGAGTGACCATTGAGTGACCCTGAGTGACCCCTGAGTGACCATTGAGTGACCCGTGAGTGACTCTGAGTGACCCCTGAGTGACCCTGGAGTGACCCTGAGTGACCCCTGAGTGACCCCTGAGTGACCCTGAGTGACCCCTGAGTGACCCCTGAGTGACCCCTGCCATTGTCACTGTCACCTGTCCCCATGTGTCCAGCTGTGTCCCAGCTGTCCCCAGGTGTGTCACCTGTGTGTCCCCAGGTCATGACTGCCCTCTGCACTTGTGTCACCTGTGTCCCCTCACCTGTGTCACCTGTATGACCTATGTGACCTCACCTGTGTCCCCTGTGTCCCCTCACCTGTGTCACCTGTGTCCCCTGTGTCCCTCACCTGTGTCACCTGTGTCCCCTGTCTCTGTCCCCAGGTCACGACTGTCACTATGCCTGTGGCACCTGTGCCAGCCACCTGTGTCACCTGTGTCCCTCACCTCTGTCCCCTCACCTGTGTCACCTGTGTCCACTCACCTGTGTCACTTGTGTCCCCCTCTGTGTCCCCCAGGTCATGACTGCTCCCTGTGGCTGTGGCACCTGTGCCAGCACCTGTGTCACCTGTGTCCCCTCACCTGTGTCACCTGTGTCCCGTCTCTGTCCCCAGGTCACGACTGCTCAAGCTAAGCCTGTGGCACCTGTGCCAGCACCTGTGTGACCTCACCTGTGTCCCCTGTGTCCCCTCTGTCCCCTCTGTCCCCAGGTCACGACTGTTCCCTGTGTCACCTGTGTCCCCTGTGTCACCTGTGTCACCTGTCCCATCTCTGTCCCCAGGTCACGACTGTTCCCTGCGCCTGTGGCACCTGTGCCAGCGCACCTGTGTGACCTCACCTGTGTCACCTGTGTCCCCTGTCTCTGTCCCCAGGTCACGACTGTTCCCTGCGGCTGTGGCACCTGTGCCAGCGCACCTGTGTGCAGGAGCTGCCCGCTCACCTGTGTCCCCCTGTGTCACCTGTGTCACCTGTGTCACCTGTGTCCCCTCTGTCCCCCAGGTCACGACTGTTCCCTAAGCCTGTGGCTTTCTGTGCCAGCGCACCTGTGTGACCTCACCTGTGTCACCTGTGTCCCCTGTGTCACCTGTGTCACTTGTGTCACCTGTGTCCCCTCTGTGTCCCCAGGTCACGACTGCTTTCAGCCTGTGGCATTCTGTGCCAGCGCTACCTGTGTGCAGGAGCTGCTTTCAGCTCACCTGTGTCACCTGTGTCACCTGTGTCACCTGTGTCCCCTGTGTCCCCTCTGTGTCCCCCAGGTCACGACTGTTCCCTCATGCCCTGTGGCACCTGTGCCAGCGCACCTGTGTGCAGGAGCTGCCCGCTCACCTGTGTCCCCTGTGTCACCTGTGTCACCTGTGTCACCTGTGTCCCCTCTGTGTCCCCAGGTCACGACTGCTCCCTGCGGCTGTGGCACCTGTGCCAGCGCACCTGTGTGCAGGAGCTGCCCGCTCACCTGTGTCCCCTGTGTCACCTGTGTCCCCTCACCTGTGTCCCCTGTCTGTCCCCAGGTCACGACTGCTCCCTGCGCCTGTGGCACCTGTGCCAGCGCACCTGTGTGCAGGAGCTGCCCGCTCACCTGTGTCCCCTGTGTCACCTGTCCCCTGTCTCTTGTCCCCAGGTCACGACTGCTCCCTGCGCCTGTGGCACCTGTGCCAGCGCACCTGTGTGCAGGAGCTGCCCGCTCACCGCCGCAAGCACGCCGAGGCCGTGCTGGCCGTGGCCTTCCACCCGCGGCGCGCCCTCAGCGCCAGCGCCGGCGCCGACGCCCTGGCCAAGGTGTTCGTGTGACACCTGGCACACCTGGCACACCTGGGCACACCTGGGCACACCTGGGCACACCTGGCACACCTGGAGACCTCATCACAGACCAGGCACAGGACAGGAGGTGGCACCACGGTGACGTCACTCGTTTCTGTGTGTTGGTGGCCTCACTCACCTTGCATTACCAGGACAGGTGAGGGCACA
The DNA here is from genome assembly GCA_034336665.1 of Luscinia megarhynchos. Classification (NCBI taxonomy): domain Eukaryota; kingdom Metazoa; phylum Chordata; class Aves; order Passeriformes; family Muscicapidae; genus Luscinia; species Luscinia megarhynchos. Next base: position 19,279 of record JAPFBE010000114.1, on the reverse strand, counting down.
CCTGGGCACACCTGGCACACCTGGGCACACCTGGGCACACCTGGCACACCTGGGCACACCTGGAGACCCCATCACAGACCAGGCACAGGACAGGAGGTGGCACCAGGTGACATCACTCATTTCTGTGTGTTGGTGGCACCTGGTGGCCTCGGTCACCTTGCGTGCCCAGGACAGGTGAGGCACACCTGGGCACACCTGGGCACACCTGGGCACACCTGGAGACCAGGATCAGGACAGGAGGTGGCACTGGAGTGATGTCACTCATTTTTCTGTGGCCTCAGTCACTTGCCATGCCCAGGTACCAGGTGAGGCAGCACCTGAGGTGGCACCTGGGCACACCTGGACACACCTGGGCACACCTGGACACACCTGGGCACACCTGGAGACGTCATCACAGGACAGGAAGTGGCACCACAGTGACGTCATTTGTTCCTCTGTGTGTTGGTGGCACCTGGTGACCCAGGGACCAGGTGAGGTGGCACCTGGGCACACCTGGTGGCACCTGGGCACACCTGGCACAGCACAGGAACGGGACAGGAGGTGGCACTGGGGTGACATTGGTCACTTCTCTCTGTCCTGGTGGCACCTGGTGGCCTCAGTGACACACCTGAGGTGGCACCTGGGCAGGTGAGGTGACACCTGGGCAGGTGAGGTGACACCTGGCACCTCCTATTGTCACCTCCTGGACAGGTGAGGTGACACCTGGCACCTCCTGTTGTCACCTCCTGGACAGGTGAGGTGGCACCTCCCGTTGTCACCTGTCCTTGCCCAGGCCTCAAGGGCTCTGTCCCCTCCCCCCAACCCCCAAATTTGGGACAAATTTTGGGATTTTTCCCTCCAGGTAAATCCCAAATTTTAGGGAATTTTTTCCCCGCAATTTTTAGGATTTTCCCCCAGTTTTTTCATATTTTTCTCCATCACTTAAATCCCAAATTTTGGGGATTTTTTTCCCTCCAGGTAAATCCCAAATTTTAGGGATTCCCCCTCCCCAATTTTTAGAATTTTTCCCCCCCTGGATGAATTCCAGACTTTAGGAAATTTTTTTGTCCCAATTTTTAAAATTTCCCTCCCAAATAAATCCAAATTTTTAGGTTTTCCCTCCCAAGTTTTGGGATTTCCCCACATTTTTTAGGATTTTTTTTCCCACAGGTAAACCCAAATTTTGGGGATTTTTACCCCTCCAAGCAAATCCCAAATTTTAGGGATTTCCCCCCAGTTTTGAGGATTTTCCCCCAAATTTTTCATATTTTCCTCCCTGTGATAAATCCCAATTTTTAGGATTTTCCCTCCCCCAACTAAATCCCAAATTTGGGGAATTTTTTCCCTCAATCAATCCCAAATTTTGGCATCTTCTCCTCAATTTTTAGGATTATTTCCTTCCAGATTTTTGGGATATTCCTCTCCAGGTAAATCCCAAATTTTGGGGGATTTTCCCCTCCAGGTTTTAGGAATTTTTTTTTCCCTGGAAAAAATCCAAAATTTGGGGATTTCACCCCCTGGTTAAACCCCGAATTTTTGGGATTCTCCCCTTCCCCCAATTTTTGGAATTCCTGCCGAAATTTTGGGATTTTCCCCCCAAATTTTGGGATTTCCACCTCCCCAGTTTTTGGAATTTCCTCCCCCCTAATTCTGGAATTTTCTCCCCAGTTTTTGGGATTTTTTTCCCCCCAAATTTTTGGGATTTTTTTCCCCCCCCAAATTTTGGGATTTTTCTCCCAATTTTTGGGATTTTCCCCCCCAAATTTTGGGATTTTTCTCCCAAATGTTGGGATTTCCTCCTCCCAATTCTTTTGGATTTTCCCCCAAATTTTGGGATTTTTTCCCCCAATTTTTGGGATTTTTTTTCCCCCCCCCAAATTTTTGGATTTTTTTCCCCCCAGTTTTTCAATTTTCCCCCAAATTTTTGGGATTTTTTTTTTCCTTTTTGTAAATTTGTACAGCCGAAAACTCCCCCGAAACCCCCTAAAAATTCCCAAAATTCCCTAAAATCCCCCAAAATCCGCCCCCCCCGGGGGTGTCATCGCTGCCTTATCACCGTGTGATAATCGGGGAGCCCAAAATTCCCGAAAATTCCCCCCAAAAATTCCCGAAATTCCCCTTTTTAATGGAATCCTCTCGGATATTTATTTGGTGGTTTTTGGGTTTTTTTTTTTTTGGGGGGATCTGGGGAGGGGTTGGGATGGGGGAGGGGGCGTCAATAAAAGATTTTGGCAAAAGCTGTGACGTCACCGTGGGGGGAGGGGACAAAAATGGGACATTTCCAGTGTCACCCCCCCCACTGTCCCCAAATTCCCTGAATTGTCCCAAATTATCCCCAAATTCCCCCAATTGTCACTAAATCCTCAAAATTGTCCCCAAACTTCCCCCAATTGTCCCCAAATCCCCAGAATTGTCCCCAAATCCCCCCAACTGGCAAAATCCCCTGAATTGTCCCCAAATCTCCCCCAGTTGTCCCCAAATCCCCCAATTGTCACCTCCTGTCACCGGTGGGATCCCCCCTGTGGGTTGGGGACACTTGGGGACATTGTGGGGGTGGCACTGGGGGGGCACAGGGGACATTGAGGGGACATTGGGGGTCACAGGGAGGTGGCACTGGAGGCTTGGGGACACTGAGGGGACACGAACCAGGGTTGGGACAGGGACTCAAACTGGGATTGGGGACAGGAACTGGGGTGGGGACAAAGACCTGGTTGGGGACACGAACTGGGATTGGGGACATGAACTGGGATTGGGGACACAAACTGGGATTGGGGACAAAGACCTGGTTGGGGACACAAACTGGGATTGGGGACACAAATTGGTTTTGGGGACACAAACTGGTTTTGGGGACACTGATGGGACACAAACTGGGATTGGGGACATGAACTGGGATTGGGGACACAAACTGGGATTGGGGACAAAGACCTGGTTGGGGGACACAAACTGGGATTGGGGACACAAATTGGAATTGGGGACACAAACTGGGATTGGGGACACAAACTGGGAATGGGGACACAAACTGGGATTGGGGACAAAGACCTGGTTGGGGACACAAACTGGGATTGGGGACACAAATTGGAATTGGGGACACAAACTGGTTTTTGGGGACACGATGGGGACAAGAACAGTGACAAGGACACGATGGGGACACAAACTGGGATGGGGACAGCACCATGGGGGGGACACCGGGCTGTCACCGAACTGTCCCCAAACTGTCCCCTGAACTGTCCCCAAACTGTCCCCGAACTGTCCCCAAACTGTCCCTGAACTGTCCCCGAACTGTCCCTGAACTGTCCCCAAACTGTCCCCAGCAGTGGCCGCGCTGTCGGTGACAACAACCGGGACAGGGACAAGAACTGGGATGGGGACAAGACCCGGGATTGTCCCCAAACTGTCCCCAAACTGTCAGCGAACTGTCCCCGAACTGTCCCCAGGTGTCCCCAAACTGTCCCCAAACTGTCCCCAGGTGTCCCCAGGTGTCGCCGGTGTCACTCGCCGGCCCCGGGCCGCGCGTGCGCCGCCAGCAGCAGCCGCAGGGGCGGGGCCGCGCTGTCGCTGTCGCCGCTGTCGCTGTCGCTGCCCCGGTCCGGCCGCACCATCCGGTCGTGCTGCAGGCTGAAGCGGCGCGCGCGCCGGCTGCGGGACCAGTATGAACCAGTATGGACCAGTATGGACGGGTATGGATCGGTATAAACCAGTATGGACCAGTATGGACCAGTATGGACCAGTATGGATCGGTATAAACCAGTATGGACCAGTATGGACTGGTATGAATTGGTACGGACCAGTATAAACCAGTATAAACCAGTATGGACCAGTATGGACTGGTATAAACCAGTATAAACCAGTATGGACCAGTATAAACCAGTATAAACCAGTATGGACCAGTATGGACGGGTATGGACCGGTATAAACCAGTATGGACCAGTATAAACCAGTATGGACGGGTATGGACCAGTATAAACCAGTATAAACCGGTATAAACCAGTATGGACCGGTATGGACGGGTATGGACCGGTATAAACCAGTATGGACCAGTATGGACCGGTATGGATCGGTATAAACCAGTATGGACCGGTATAAACCAGTATAAACCAGTATGGACCGGTATGGACCAGTACAGACTAGTATATAGTATAAACCAGTATAGACCAGTATGGACCGGTATAAACCAGTATAAACCGGTATAAACCAGTATGGACCGGTATGGACGGGTATGGACCGGTATAAACCAGTATGGACCAGTATAAACCAGTATAAACCACTGTGGACCAGTATAAACCAGTATGGACCGGTATGGACCAGTACAGACTAGTATAAACCAGTATAGACCAGTATGGACCAGTATAAACCAGTATGGACCGGTAAGGACCGGTATGAACCAGTATGGACCGGTATGCACCAGTACAAACCAGTATAAACCAGCCTGGACTGGTATGAATTCGGTACAGACCAGTATGGACCAGTATAAACCAGCACAAACCAGTACAAACCAGTACAAACCAGTCCAAATCAGCACAAACCAGCACAAACCAGTCCAAACCAGCACAAACCAGCACAAACCAGTCCAAACCAGCACAAACCAGCACAAACCAGTACAAACCAGCACAAACAGTACAAATCAATCCAAACCAGCACAAACCAGCACAAACCAGCACAAACCAGTACAAACCAGCACAAACCAGTACAAACCAGTACAAACCAGTACAAACCAGCACAAACCAGTCCAAACCAGCACAAACCAGCACAAACCAGCACAAACCAGTCCAAACCAGCACAAACCAGTACAAACCAGTACAAACCAGTAGGGGCGGCGCTCGTCGGGGCCGAGGCTGCGCCAGAGCTGGGCCAGGTCCCGCGTGGCCGCCGTGGAGGTGAGGCCGGGGATGGCGCTGTCACCTCAGTGTCACCCGAGTGTCACCTCAGTGTCACCTCAGTGTCACCCCAGTGTCCCTCAGTGTCCCTCAGTGTCCCTCAGTGTCACCTCAGTGTCACCCCAGTGTCACCCAGTGTCACCCCAGTGTCACCTCAGTGTCACCTCAGTGTCACCTCAGTGTCACCCAGTGTCACCTCAGTGTCACCTCAGTGTCACCCCAGTGTCACCTCAGTGTCACCTCAGTGTCACCCGAGTGTCACCTCAGTGTCACCCTCAGTGTCACCCCAGTGTCACCTCAGTGTCACCCGAGTGTCACCTCAGTGTCACCCCAGTGTCACCCGAGTGTCACCTCAGTGTCACCCGAGTGTCACCGTGATGTCACCTCAGTGTCACCTCAGTGTCACCTTGGTGTCACGATGATGTCACCAACCCCGCCCCGCTGTCCCCACTGTCCCCAATGTCCCCAAATCCCCTCAATGTCCCAATGTCCCACAATCCCTCAATATCCCCAGTGTCCCCAATGTCCCCACGGTCCCCAGTGTCCCCAATGTCTCCCCAATGTCCCCAATATCCCCCAATGTCCCCAAATCCCCTCAATGTCCCCAACCCCTTATGTCCCCAGGGTCCCCAACACCCCCAATCCCCCAGTGTCCCCAGTGTCCCCAATCCCCAGTGTCCCCAATCCCCCAGTGTCCCCCAGTGTCCCCAGTGTCCCCAGTGTCACCTCATGTACTCCCGGCGATTCACTCGGCAGAACATGATGAATCCGTTGACGCACTTGCGCTTGCGGGGACGCGCCTGTCCCTGTCCCTGTCCCTGTCCCTGTCCCTGTCCCTGTCCCTGTCCCTGTCCCCGTCCCTGTCCCTGTCCCTGTCCCTGTCCCTGTCCCTGTCCCTGTCCCCGGCCGCGGGTCCCCCCCCGGCTCCCCTCGGGGCCACCGGAGCCCAGCGGGTCCTGCGGGGACAAGGGACACGGAGGTGGCACTGGGGGGGTGGCACTGGGGATGACACAGGTGACACTGGGGTGACACTGACAGGAGACACTGGGGTGGCATTGGACAGAGCAGAAGGGTGACATTGGGGGTGGCACTGGAGGTGACACTGAGGGGAGGGAGGTGGCACTGGGGTGACACTGAGGGTGGCACTGGGGTGACACTGGAGGTGACACTGAGGGGAGGGAGGTGGCACTGGGGTGACACTGAGGGTGGCACTGGGGTGACACTGGAGGTGACACTGAGGGGAGGGAGGTGGCACTGGGGTGACACTGAGGTGGCACTGACACTGGAGTGACACTGAGGGGAGGAGGTGGCACTGGGGGTGACACTGAGGTGGCACTGGGGTGACACTGACAGGAGACACTGGGGTGACACTGAGGGGAGGGAGGTGACACAGGTGGCACTGACAAGTGACACCGGGGTGGGATTGAGGGGTGGCACTGGGGCTGACACCAGGTGACACCGGGGGTGACACCGGGGGTGGCACTGGGGTGACAGCAAGGGTGGCACTGGGGTGGCACTGGAGGTGACACAGGTGACACCGGGGGTGGCACTGGGGGTGGCACTGGGGTGACATAGGTGACACCGGGGGTGGCACTGGGGGTGGCACTGGGGGTGACATAGGTGACACCGGGGGTGGCACTGGGGTGGCACTAGGGGGTGACAGCAAGGGGTGACACTGGGGTGGCACTGGGGTGGCACTAGGGGTGACACTGGGGTGACACCAAGAGTGGCACTGGGGCTGACACAGGTGACACTGGGGTGACACCAGGGGTGGCATTGGGGTGGCACTGGGGGTGACACTGGAGGTGACACAGGTGACACCGGGGGTGGCACTGAAGGGAGGGAGGTGACACCAAGAGTGACACTGGGGGGAGGGACACTGGGGCGGGGTGACATTGGGGGGAGGTGACACTGGGGGTGACACCGAGGGGGGGGAGAGGGACACTGGGAGTGACACCGAGGTGACACCGAGGGGGAGGGGCCGCACCCACCTGCGGGCTGAGCTGAGCATCCGGGAACAGCTCTGGGGGGAGGGGACACAAAGTGACACTGGGGGAGGGGGACAGGTGACATCACCAGGCTCCCCCAAAAAAATAAAAAAAATCCCAAAACAAATCCCAAAAAAATCCCCAAAACAAAAACCCAAAAAATAAAAACACCCCCCAAAAAAACCAAACAAAAAAACCCCAAAAACAAACAAAAAAACCCAAACAAAAAACAAAAAAACCCAAAAAAACCAAAAAATCAAACAAAACTAAATTCCCGAAAATCTCCCCAATTTTTCTCCAAAAAAAATCCCAAATTTCCCCTAAAACTCCCCCCAAAAAACACAAAAAAACCTCCCCAAACGCCCCAAAATTTCCTCTCAAAGATCCTCAAATTTCCCCAAGGCTCCCCAAAAACACAAAAGCCTCCCCAAACACCCCAAGGTTTCTCCTAAAGATCCTCAGAGTTTCCCCCAAGACTCCCCAAGTTTCCCCAAGACTCCCTAGATTTCCTCCCTCAAACCCCCAAATTTCCTCCCAGACCCCCAGGTTTCAGATCCCAAATTTCTCCCCAAGAGCCTCCTAAAACATCCCAAACCCCCCAAAATCTCCCAACATCCAAAATCGGTTTTCCTCCCCCCAAACCCCAGATTCCTACAAAAAGAAAAAACCCAAATTTCATCCAAAATCCCTAAAACAAAAGCCCTAAAAGTGAGAAAAAATAGAGCACAAAAATTCTAAAAAGACACCAAGATTCCCCAAGATTTCTCTTCCCACTAAACCCGCCCCAAAAAATATCTAAAAATCAAATTTCCCTTAATCGTCCCCCAAATTACAAAAAAGAAAAAGCCAAAAAGCCAAAAAGGGAAAAAATGAAAGAAAAAAATCCAAAACCCCGAAAACTCCTCAGAAATTTCTCTTCCCACTAAACCCCGCCCCAAAAAATCTAAAAAATTCAAATTTCCTTAGTAGCCCTCAATAAAGTTATCAAAAAGGGAAAAAAACCCTAAAAAGGCCCAAAAGGAAAAAAATAAAATAGAAAAAGTTAAAAAAATCTAAAAACACCAAAATTCCCCAAATTTCCCTTCCCACTAAACCCCGCCCAAAAAATCTAAAAAATCAAATTTCCTTAATCGTCCCCACAAATTATCAAGGAAAAAAATGAAAAAACCCAAAAAAGCCCAAAAAAAGGAAAAAAATAGAGAAAAAAAAAATCTAAAAACCCGAAAATTCCTCAAATTTCTCTTCCCACTAAACCCCGCCCAAAAAAAATCTAAAATGTCAAATTTCCCTTAATTGCCCCCACACAAATTATCAAGAAAAAAAGAAAAAAACCCAAAAAAGCCCAAAAAAAGAAAAAAAAAAAGAAAAAAAAATTTTAAAAAAATCTAAAAACCCGAAAATTCCCCAAATTTTCCTTCCCACTCAACCCCGCCCAAGAAAATCAAATTTCCCTTAATCGATCCCCCCCCAAAAAAAAGAAAAGAAAAAAAACTCAAAAAAAGAAAAAAACAAGAGAAAAAAATTAATTAAAAAATAAAAAAATAATAAAAAAAAATTTAAAAAAGAAAAAAAATTTTTAAAGGGATTAAAGATAAAGTTTTAAGAAAGAAAATGAAAAAAGGCCAAAGTTTCCCACAGCCCCCACCTCTGACTGACGCCCTCGAGTCAGCCCGGAGAGCGAGCAGGGAGGGGCTGAGCCCCAGGACCCCCCCCCGGGGCTGGGGGGGGCTCAGGGACCCCCCCCCGGCGGCTCCCAGCGCCTCCCAGTCCGGCCCAGTTTGGCACAGCCAGGGACTGGTGTCCCCCTCCCCCTCCTCCTCCTCCTCCTCGTCCTCGTCTTCTTCATCCCTGGGGGGGAAAACGCGAAATTGTGAAAGAAATCCTAAAAAAATCCTAAAAAAAAATCTCGGAGAAATCAAAATTTTATGGTGAAAAGATAAAAAAAAAAAATTAAAAAAAAAATAAATAAAAACCACGCGAAATTTTACCCCAAAAAATCCCCAAAATTTTCTCTCAAAATCTCCAAAATTTCACCTCGAAATGAAAAAAATAAAAATCCAAAAAAAAAAAAAACCGCTTGAAATAAATTTAAAATAAAATCTGAAATTTCTCCCCAAAATTTTCATGAAATCCTCCCCAAATTCCCCAAATTTTCCCTTCTAAAACCTGGAAAAAAAACCCTCGAAATTTCGTAAAAAAAACCCCAAAACTCCTAAATTTTTCCCCTAAAGATCCCCAGAGATTTTCACTCAGAGGCATCAAAAGCCAGCCATGAGTTTCATTGAGAGAGACCCCCAAAGAGCTCAAAAGGTTTTCCCACTAAGGGATTCAGTCGAGAGCTTAAAAGAAATCCTTCTAAATTTCACCAAAAAACTCTAAGGTTTCTCAGAAGATCACAAAGGGATTCTGCTAAAAGGCCAAAGTTTCACCTGTGAGAGGCATTAAAAAGAGCTCAGAGTGTCTATGAAAGAGCCCACAAAAGGTCACAAAGGATTTTCCCCGAGGGTCCCAAAGATGTCACCCAAGGCCAAAGAGATGTTTCCCAAAGACCCCCAAATGTTTCCCCAAGTGTCCCCAAAGATCTTCAAGATCCCAAAGATGTTCCTAAAGACCCCAAAGATGTTCCCAAAGGTCCCAGAATGTCCCCAAAGATCCCCAAGTGTCCCCCAGGCAACCCCAAAGAATGTCCCCAAATAGAAAGCCCAAGATGTCCCACGAGATGTGTAGATAATCTAGACCCTCAGATGTCCCCAAAGATGTCCCCAAGGCACAAGTGTCACAGGCAAGATGTCCCCAGGTGTCCCCAGAAAGGGTCCCCAAATGTCCACCCCAAACAGAGTCCCCATGTCCCCAAGATGTCTCAAAGAGCTCGAGGAGTGTCTAGAATGTCCCCAGACCCCAAGATGTCCCCAGCTGCGGCCAAGTGTTCCCCAGGAGCATGGAGTGTCCTAAAGATCCCGAGGCCTCCCCCAAGATGTCAAGACCCTAGATGTCTAGATCCCAAAGAACATCTCCCAGAGACACCTAGAGTCGAGAGATCCCAAGATGTCTAGATGTCCCACACTTGGGATGTTCTCAAAGGCCCCCAGGTTTTCCAGAGCCCCAAATGTCCCCAAAGACCCAAAGTGTCCCCCAAAGATCCCCAGATGTCCTAAGTCCCCAAAGTGTCCTATCTTTAGGAGCCCAAAGTGTTTCTAACAGGTGTCCCAAAGGTCTCAGATGTCTAGGGGTGCCAAAGTCAATCCCTCCAAAATGTGCCATCCAGATATTAAGTGTTCCAGAGCCCAAAGATGGTCCCAGATGTCCAGATCCCAGATGTCACAGGCGAGTGTTCCCCAAGGGCCCACAGATGTTTCACAGGCCACAAAATGGTCACCCAGAGCCACAGATGGTTCTCAGATGTCCCAAAGGTTCAGATGTCCCCAGATCCCAGAGTTATGTTTAGAATGATCAGATGCAGATGTCTCCCAAAGACCCCAAAGTGTCCCCAAGATGTCCCCAAAGGGTCCCTAGATGTCCCAAGATCCCAAATGTCCTAAGGCCCAAAGAGATGTCCCCAAATGGGCTCAGGGCCCAGGAGCTGATGCATGGTCCCCAGGGGCCAGGATGTCAGGTATGCTAGGTGATACAGGTGTGCAGGCCCCAGGTGTCCTGGGCCCCAGATGGTAGGGCACAGGAGATGCAGGTGCATCAGGTGTCTCTAAGGCCCAAAGTGTCGCAGAGGGTCTGGGTGAGCCCTAGAGTCCCCAGGGGTGGTCCTGTTTTGAGGGCCCAAAGGATGGTCAGGGCACCAAAGTGTCACAGACCCATCAGGGTGTTTACAGATGTGCAGGGGTCCCAAGATGTCTAGGGTTCCCAGGTATCTCGCCCCAGAATGTCAGGCCACAGGTCGTCACAGAAGATGTCCCCAGATGTCTGGGCCCACAGAGGCAGTAGGTGAGGGCCCAGAGGTGGGAGGTCCGGAGTGATGCAGGTGTTGGGCTCAGGTAATAGAGGCCAGAAGTGCTGCAGTGTCACGGCCCCAGGGTGGCACTAGGGTGTCTCCAGGGCGGAGTGATGCACAGGAGCAGGTCTAGCGCAGATCAGCCATCTGAGATGCAGGTGCTGCAGGCACGAGATGCAGGGACGCAGGAGTCACAGGGTCTGCCTGGGCCACAGAGATACGGAGTGGTTTCTGGGAGGCCAAAGTGCAATCTGTCTAGGAGCAGGTCGTTTCAGGAGCCCAGAAGATGATGCAGGCCACCGAGAGTGCTTTAGATGGTCCAGGGATCTAGAATGTCTGCAGATCTGGAGTGATGCACTGGGCCCAGGTGGTTTGGGCAGGAGTCTGCAGGGCAGAGTGGTTCGGAGTGTCCAGGGTCCCCGAATGTCTTTAGGGTTCCCAGGTGTCACGGCCCACAAGAGTCAGGCTCAGACCACAGTGTCACAAGTGATGCTAGATGTCCCCAGGAGTGATGCAGATGCAGGCCCACAGAGGCAGTGGTAGGAGCCAGGAGTGGTAGGAAGATCAGGTGATGCAAGTGTAGCTTTGAGGCTCAGGTGTTTGGGCCCAGGAGTGCAGATGCAGATACAGGGTGCTTTTGGGCCCACAGAATTAGCTAGGGTGTCCCCAGGGCCACGGAGTGATGCAGTGTGCAAGATCCCAGGCAGTGTCTGCAGATGGAGCGTTTGAGTGTTCCCAGGAGGTGTCCGAAGATGTCTAGAGTTGATGCAGAGGAGTGATGCTAGGCAAGGCCAGAGATGGTTTCCAAGGGCCCAGAGTGATACTCAGGCCCAGGAGTGCAGGTGACACAGGGATCACACAGATGTGCTGGGCCCCCAGGTGTCTGCAGGGTCAGGTGATGCAGGTGATGCAGGGCCCAGGGTGATCGCAGGAGTGATCTGCGAGGCCCTGCAGTGATGCAGAGGCTGGAGTGTTTCTGAGGCGTGAGAGGAGTCCTGGGAATCCAGGGCCTCACGGTGGGCCCAGAGATGCTGCAGGCCCCAGGGCCAGGATGCAGGTGACCCACGGAGCCCACTAGGAGTGATGCAGGTCTGAGGAACGTCTCCCAGGGCAGAGATGATGGAAGTCCGGAGTGATGCTACGATGCACTTTTGGGATGGTTTCTCCAGGCCCACAGGTTGCCAGAGGCCCCAGGTGATGCTAGGGCCAAAGTGTGCATTTAGATCCCCAGGTGTCCTGGAGTCCCCAGGTGTCCTGACACTGAGGCCCAGGAGTGGAGTAGATGCAGGAGTCGGAGTGATACAGGGGTTAGGTAGTCGAGCCCATCCCAGGAGTGTCACCCAAGTCAGGAACACAGGCCCCAGGAGATGCAGGCCCCAGGAGTGGTCACGCCCAGGCCCAGGGAATGCAGTACGCAGGGTCTAGGTGTCCAGGTCCCAGTGATACCTCAGGCCCCAGGTGAACACAGGAGCACCGAAAGGTGTCACAGGCCCCAGATGATGCCAGGAGTGTCTCCAGGGTCAGATGTCTAGGTTCCCAGATGCAGGCCACAGAAGGTCAGTTTCGGCCCCAGGTGTCCCCAAGGTGATGCAGGTGATGCTGGGCCACAGGAGGCATGGTAGGAGGCCCAGGAGTGATGGGAAGTCCCAAGGTGCAGTGTGCTTTGGGCTCCAGATGCAGGCCGACGCAAAAGTGATGCAGATGCCGGATGATACTGGGAGCGCAAGGCATGAGTGCGGGAGTTGATGCAGGAGTGCAGGCCCCAGGGGCCAGAAGATGTTTGTAGGAGCCCAGGATGTATGTCAGTAGTCCCCAGGGCCCAAGTGTCTGCGCAGGAGTGATGCCTAGGTCCCCAGGAGTGTCTATTTTAGAGGCCCAGAGAATGTTTTGGAGTGTGCAAAGGGATCAGGTGAGTGCAGGTGTTGGAGTGTCCACAGGCCCATCGGTGATACAGATGCAAGGCACCAAGTGTGTTTCACTGAGGAGCCAAGGTGTCACAGAGGCCCAGGAGTGATATACTTTGGGTAAGTCACAGGTGATGCAGGTCCCAGGTGTCAGCGAGGCAGGGCTTCAGGAAGTGCTGGAGCCACAGTGAGTGGTTTACGGCCAAGTGTCCAGGAGTGCAGTGATCCCAGGAATGCATTTTAGGAATTGATGCAAGTGTCACATTACGGAGTCGTCTGGAGCTCAGACTAGAGCCTGATGCAGATCAGGAGTGTCTAGGAGTCCCCAGATGTCACTGGAGATCAGGTCATATGAGAGGTCCCAGGAAGTGATGCAGAACAGGAGATGACTAGGGCTGAGATGTCACGTCCCAGGGGTCCCCAGATGTCACTGGGCCCCAGGAGTGATGCACAGATCCCCAGGTGATGCAGGTGATGCTGAGGGCTCAGGATGATGTGTCACAGAGGCCAGAGTGATGCAGGCAGGATGGTTTTGACAGGCCCAGGAGTGATGCAGGTGCAGCAGTGTCCCAGGGTGTCACAGGCCACAGAAGTCGTTTCTGGGCAGAAAGTGATGCAGAGTCAGGGTACAGTGCAGTGCCACAAGAATGGTCTACTGACACCAGAGATGTTACAGGCGACAAGGTCATGCAGGACCCCAAGGTGGTTCAGGGCCCCAGTGAATGCAGGAGTGATGCAGGAGTGATGCAGATGCAGGAGTGATGCAGGAGCCCAGGGTGTCCTGGAGTCCCAGGAGTATTACTATTTTGAGGGCCCAGGAGTGTCCAGGGTCCCCAGGCTGTCCAGGAGATCCCAGGTGTCCTGGGCCAGGAAGTCACCCCAAGATCCAGGAGTGATGCAGGGCCCAGGAGTGATACTTTAGGTGATCCAGGGGTCCCCAGGTGTCACAGGCCACAGGTGTCACAGAGTCCCAGGTGTCTGGAGTGATGCAGGGAGCTCAGGGCGTCACCCAAGTGCCAGAGTGTCGAGGCCCCAGGAGTGATACGGCCCAGAGTGGTGCAGGCCACAGACATGATGCAAAGATGGTACAGGTGTCCCAGGAGTGTGCTGGGCCGCCGAGTGTTGGGCACCAGATGATGCAGCGTGTTTGAGTGATACAGGAGTGTCCCCAGGAGCCAGGAAGTGATACTAGGCCCCAAGATGTTACTAGGTACAGAGTGTCACGGAAGTGATGCAAGAATGTTCACAGATGTCCCAAAGTGTCCCCAGGAGCCACAGATGTCACTGCTGGCTGTCTGAGGGCTTGGAGTTGCTGACTCGTCACAGGCTGAGCCTGCGAGGGCAGGACGTTTTGGGAGGTTAAGGAATTTTGGGTTTTCAGGGTCTTTAAGTCTAAAGGAAGATTTTTGGGGAAAAAGAGGGGATTTTGGAGTTTTAGGGGAGGGTTCTGGGGGGATTTATAGGGGGATTTTTGAGGGGTTCAAAGAATTTTGGGGGATCTTAGAGAGGTCTAAAAGAGGTTTTGAGGGGGTTAAAGAAATTTTGGGTTTTTCAGGAGGGTCTGAGGGAGTTTATAGAGGGGATTTTGGGGGGTTCAAAAGAATTTTGGGGGATCTTGGGGGGTCTAAAAGTTTTGGGGGGTTAAAAGGAAATTTTGGGATTTTTTCAGAGGGGATTTAGGGGGTCTAAAAAGGAGATTTTTGGGGGAAAAAAGGGATTTTTGGAGTTTTTGGGGAGGGCACATGGGGGATTTATAGAGGGATTTTGGGGGGATTAAAAGGAATTTTGGGGGATCTCGTCTAAAGGGGTTTTGGGGGTTAAAGGAAATTTTGGGGGTTTAGGGGGGTCCAAAGGAGATTTTTGGGGGAAAAAAGGGATTTTGGGGTTTTTTGGGAGGGTCTGGGGGGATTTATAGGGGATTTTGGGGGTTCAAAAGAATTTTGGGGGGATCTTGGGGGGTCTAAAAGAGGGGTTTTTGGGGGGTTAAAAAGGAAATTTTGGGGTTTTTGAGGGAGTCTGGATAATTTGGGGAGGGGTCTAAAAAGGGGGTTTTTGGGGGGTTAAAGGAAATTTTGGGGGGGGGGTTTTAAAAGGGGATTTTTAGGAGGGTTAAAGCAGTTTTTGGGGAGTTTTGGAGAGTTCTGGGGAGGAGTCCCTAAACCATGGAGGGGTCCCCAAAAATTCGGGGGGGGGTCCCAAAAAATTTGGGGAGGGGGTCTGGGAAGGGGTTTGAAGGCTCTAAAAGGAGTCTTGGGAGGGGTCTGGGGGTTTTGGGGAGGGTCTCTAAATTGAGGAGGGGTCCTAAAAAATTGGGGAGGGGTCCCAAAAATTGGGAGGGTCCTAAAATTTGGGGAGGGGTCCCAAAATTGGGGGAGGGTCCCACGTCACCAGCGGCCGCCAACACAGCCATACGCAGCTCCTGCAGGAACTCGGGAGATAACCCAGAGGCGTTCTGCAGGACCTGGACCTGAGGACAGCGGGGACAGGGGGGATTGGGGACAGTGAGGGACAGTGGGGGACATTGGGGACACTGGGGACATTGGGGACACTGGGGACAGTGGGGACATTGAGGGACATTGGGGACAGTGGGGGACATTGGGGATATTGAGGGACAGCAGGGACACTGGGGAGACAGTGGTGGCATTGGGGACATTGGGGGATTTGGAACATTGGGGACATTAGGGGACACATTGGGGACATTGGGACATTAGGGGACATTGAGGGGGACATTGGGGTTATTGGGGACATTGGGGACAGCAGGAACATTGGGGACATTGAGGACAGTGGAGAAGATGGGGACATTGGAAGGGATTGGAGACACTGGGGAAAATTGGGGACATTGGGGACATTGGGGGGATTAGGGGATTGGGGGGATTGGGGACATTGGGGACATTGGGGGATTGAGGAAAATTGGGGACATTGAGACAGTGGGGACAGTGGGGACATTGGGAGTTGTGGGGACAGTGGGGACATTCGGAGATATCGAGGACACTGGGGACACTGGGGGATATTGGAGACATTGGGGGGATTTAAGGACACATTAGGGACATTGGGGACATTTGGGACATTAAGGACATTGGGGAAGATTGGGGACATTGAGGGGATTGGGGACACTAGGGTCACTGGGGTCACTGGGGACACTGGGAGGGACAGTGGTGGCATTAGGGGACATTGAGGGGACATTGGGGACATTGGGGGGATTGGGGACATTGGGGAAGTGAGGGACACTGGGGACATTTGGGACACTGAGACATTAGGGGACATTAGGGACATTGGGGATATTAGGGACATGGGGACATTGAGGGGACATTAGGGGACATTAGGGGGGATTAGGAAAGCAGGGACACTGGGGAGACAGTGGGACATTGGGGACATTGGGGGGATTAGGGGACATTGGGGAGAAATTGAGGGACACTGGGGACATTTGGGACACTGGAGACATTGGGGATATTGGGACATGGGGACATTGGGGGACATTGGGGACATTGGGGGATTGGGGAAAGCAGGGACACTGGGGGGACAGTGGTGGCATTGGGGACATTAGGGGACATTGGGGGGATTTGGGACATTGGGGACAGTGGAGACATTGGGGGACATTAGGGGACATTGGGGATATTAGGGGACTATTAGGGGGATTTGGGACATTGGGGGACATTGGGGACATTGAGGGGATTGGGGACACTGGTGACACTGGTGACACTGGGGACACTAGAACATTAGGGACATTGGGGGACACTGAGGGGAACATTGGGGACCTTGGGGGACACAGGGGCCACCTCCCTCCGAACCTCGGTGTCACCTCCCGCTGTCACTTCCCGTTGTCACCTCCCGCTGTCACCTCCGGTCCCGGTGTCACCTCTGACCTCAGTGTCACCTCCTCCCTCCTCCCGGTCCCCCTTGCTGTCCCCAGTGCCTGATGTCCCCACCCGGATATGTCCCCGGTGTCCCCAATGTCCCCCGTGTCCCCAATGTCCCCCAGTACCTCAGGTGTCCCCGCCCCCCTCCATGAGGGCCACGGCCCCATCTGGGCCAGTTCGGGGCAGGAAGCAGCCAGTCCCGGGGGACCTGGGGACATCAGGGACATCAGACATTAGGGGATTTAGGGACACTGAGGGATGAGGGGATATTAGAGAGCATTGGGAGACAGTGGGGACATTGGGGGATTAGGGACATTAGGGGATATTTAGGGGGATGGGGACAATGGGAGTGATTATCAGAGACATTAGGGGCATGGGGACATTGGGGGCTGATTGAGGGACATTAGGGGACATCGGGAGGGAATGTGGGACATCAGGGATATTGGTGGGGATTGGGGACATTGGGGGTTGAGGGACAGTGGGGACAGTGGGGGGACATTGGGGGACATTGGGGACATTGGGGGTTGGGGACAGTGGGGACTGGGGGAGACATTGGGGGTATTATGGGGACATTGAGGGGACATTAGACATTGACATTGGGGGATTAGGGGACATTGAGGGATATTTGGGATGGCATCAGGGCACATGAGGCGATGGGGACATTAGACATTGAGGGGACATTGGGGGACATTAGACATTGGGGAACTCCTGGGGACATTAGACTGGGAGCATCAGGGGACATTAGGGGTGATTGGGAGACATTAGGGGACAGTGGGGGCAGGGATTAGACATTAGGACATTGGGGGATTAGGGACATTGGGGACACTGGGGATTGGGGACATTGGGGACATTAGGGGATTGAGGGACATTGAGGGGACATTGGGGACAGTGAGGGACATTGGGGGATTAAGGGGACATGAGAGGACATTGAGGGGACATTAGGGGGACATTGGGGGTTGGGGACAGTGGGGGACACTGGAGGGACAGTGGGGGATTTGGGACAGTGGGGACATTGGGGGGATTTGGGACAGTGGGGACATTAGGGGGACATTGGGGGGATTTGGGACATTGAGGGACATTGGGGATTTGGGACATTGGGGACATTGGGGGGACATTTGGGACATTGGAGGGGTTAGGGACAGTGGGGACACTGGGGACATTGGGGGGATTTGGGACATTGGGGACACATTGGGGGACATTAGGGGACATTGGGGGACATTGGGGACATTGGGGGCACTGAGGGGACATTGGGGGGTCCCAGGTGTGTCCCAGCTGTGTCCCCCTCACGGTGCCACTCTCCGGGGCTGCCGCAGGTCGGGGGCTCCATCTTGGGGGAGGGTCCCGACGCCCCTTTTTTGGGGGGTCCCGACCCTTTTTTGGGGGGTCCCGACCCCCCTTTTTTGGGAGTTCCCGGCTCTTTTTTGGGGGATCCCGACTTTTTGGGAACGTGGAATTAAATCCAAAACCCCGCAGATCCCAATCCCAGCAGGATCCTGAGGGGGAATTTGGGGGGTCTCAATTTTGGGGTGGGGGTCCCAGTTTTGGGGAAGGGTCCTAAATTTGGGGAGGGGTCCCAATTTTGAGGAGGGGTCCCAATTTTAGGGAGGGGTCCCAGTTTTTGGGGCCATTCCCAGGCCCTGGAATTGGGGTGGTCCCAGGCCTTGGGGGTTTTTGGGGGTGCAAATTTTGGGGCTGGTGTCCCAGTTTTTGGGAGGGGTCCTAATTTTTGGGGTGTGGTCCTAAATTTGGGCAGGGGTCCCAATTTTGGGGTTGGGGTCCCAATTTTGGGGGCCATTCCCAGGCCTTGGAATTGGGTTGATCCCAGGCCCAAGAGGATCCAGGGGTGGCTCCAGGCCCTGGGGGAATTTTTTTGGGGGGTCCCAATTTTCGGGGTGGGGGTCCCCATTGAGTTTTGGGTGCCGTCCTAATTTTGGGGGTGGGGGGGGGTCCCAATTTTGGGGGTCATTCCCAGGCCCTGGAATGGGGGTGGTCCCAGGCCTTGGGGACTTTATGCAAATTTTGCGGTGTGGAGTCCCAATTTTTGGGGTGGGGTCCGAATTTCGGGGCTGATCCCAATTTTGGGGCTGGTCCCAATTTTTGGGGTGCGGAGATCCCAATTTTAGGGGGGGGGGCGGGGTTTCCCCCCCCTCCTTCGCACCTCGCAGCTCGCGCGGGGGGCGTGGCCAAGCGGCAGCGGCTGCGCTGATTGGACGAGACCTCAAATTGGGCGCGACTTAGACCGTACCATGTTCCGAGAGAGGGGGGTTGGTAAAGGACAACGGTGTGGGGGGGACAACGGAGCCTGGGGAGGGGACGGGGACACCGGGGAGGAGGTGGACAAAGACAAAAGAATCCGCGGTGTCCCCAGGGATTGGGAATGGGATATTTAATTTGGGGAGGGGGCACCAAAACCTCCCCCGCGGGGTCGGACATTAACCGCGCCCGCTTAATTTACATAACCACGCCCACACCGTGCGTGACCACGCCCTTCACGCCGCGCTCCCCTCAGCGCCGCGCATGCGCAGTGTCATTCCCGCCCCTCCCGTCCCGCGGCTCCTCTGAGGCGCTCGGTTCGTACCGGGGACGGGGAGAGCGGGAAAGAGAAGGGGGATATGGGGTGAGGGGGGTCCTTGAGAGGGGGGCCGCTGAGGGGGTTGTGAGGAGGGAGATTCTTGAGGGGGATCTGTGGTGAGGGGGTTCGCTGAGGAGGGGGGTCTGTGGGAAGGAGAGCGAA
>JAPFBE010001137.1:0-12154 GCA_034336665.1 Luscinia megarhynchos | reverse complement strand
GAACCGGACCGAACTGGGCTGGAGCCGTGTTGGACCGTGCTGGGCTGGACCGGAGCGCGCTGAGCCGGGCGGTGCGGGGCCGTACTGGGCAGTGCTGGGCCGTACTGGGCTGTGCTGGGCCGTACTGGGCCGGGCTTACGGACTGAGTCGGGCTGTGCTGGGCGAGCCGTGACCGACCCGAGCCGAGCCGAACCGCGCCGAGCCGAGCAGAGCCGAGCAGTAACCGAACCGAACCAAGCCGAACCGAACCGAGCCGAACCGAGCAGTAACCGAGCAGAGCCGTAACCGAGTCAAACCGAGCCTAACCGAACCGAGCCGAGCCGTAACCGAGTCAAACCGAGCCGAAACCGAGCCATAACCGAGCCGAGCCGAGCCGCGCCATGGTGGCCGGGATGCTGATGCCGCTGGAGCGGCTCCGCTCCATCCTGGAGCTGCTGTTCCGCGAGGGGGTCCTGGTCGGGGAGCGGGACGGGTGCCCCCGGCGCGCCCACCCGCAGCTGCCCGGCGTGGCCATGGTGGAGGTTCGCCGGGCCATGGCCTCGCTGCGCTCCCGCGGCCTCGTGCGCCAGACGGCGGCCTGGCGCCACCTCTACTGGTACCTGACGGACGCGGGCGTGGCTCACCTGCGCCGCTACCTGCGGCTGCCGCCCGACGTGGTGCCGCGCTCCCTGCAGCGCTTCCCGCGGCCCGCGGAGCCCCGCGCCGAGCCCCGCGCCCAGCCCCGGGCCCAGCGGGCGCGCCCGGCGGGCGGCGAGCGGCCGCTCTACCGCAGGAAGGACGAGGGCGAGCGGCACGAGGAGCCCGTCGCCGTCAGCGCGGGGCTGGGGGCGTCCCAGGCGCCCCCCCAGCCCGGCCCGGCCACAGGTACCTGGTGCTGCGGTGGGCGGGGGGCAGCCGGGCCCCTCTTTTCGCAGGGGACAAGTCCTGGAGTTGCCCCAATGCCCCCCCGGCTTCGCGTCCTGCGCTCCTCAAACCCCCCCTGCGGCCTGCCCAGCTGGGCGGGGGTCCCTGCAGCCCCCGGCGCTCTCCGGGCACTGGGGGCTGCTCACCGTGCGCCCCCCGACCCCACGGGGACCCTCGGGGCCGGAGAGGTCCCTGCGGGATCGCGGGGTGCGGTGAGGTGGCTTCGGGGGGTCCCCAAAAGGCCGGTGGGGTAACAGGGGTGACATTGCTGCCACCCCCCGGGCTGTGATGTGGGGGTGCTGTGGGGTCCCCGTGCCGTGGGGGGCTGTGCCGTGCCCTGGGGGCTGTGATTTCCCCGGGGGCTGTGATTTCCCGGGGGGCTGTGATTTCCCGGGGGGCTGTGCCGTGCCGTGCGGGGCAGCCCTTCAGGAAGCCGCGGCGGGTGGGGGGAACATTCCGCGCGGATTTCGCACCCCGAGGTCCCGTCCCCCCCCCGTGGGTCGGACGGACGGCGGCAGCTGGGGCGGGCAGCGCTGCTGGGGAGGGGGCTGTGGCTGCCGGGGGTCCCCAACCCCGCCTCGCCGGCGACACGCGATCCATCCCGACACACGATCGGCGGCAGCTGGACCCGCCGGGGTGCGGGGCGCCGGTGTCCCACCCACCCCCCCCGCGGGCGGGGCAGCTGCGGGGCCGCTCCGAGGCGGCGCTGAGGGCCCCGCTCCCCGCGGGCTGTGACTCAGCCCGTGGCCGTGGGCAGCCGCCTCCCGGCCAAGTTTCCAGCCCGGAGGCGCCGGGCCCGGGCCCTGCCAGCGCCGTGAGTCACCGGCCGCCGGGGGGGCCGCTGCTGCCCCGTGGGTGCGGGTCCCGCGTCCCGCGGCCGGGAGGGCTCCCCGAGCTCGGGCCCGCGGGTCGCAGCTCCCGCTGGGCTCCGCTCGCCGCCCGATCCACGCGTGGGACGCGATCGCGGAGCCCCGGCCGTCCCGTCCAGTCCCGCCGTGCCCGCGGGTCCGGCTCCGGGTTTTCCCTCCGCCCCGGGAGCCGCTGCCGGAAAACCCGGCCCGGAATCGCGGCTTGCGGGGACGGGGTGGCGGAGCAGCGGGGAATTGCGGGGTCCCCGCGGGGCGGGGGGATCCCGGTGCCCCCCAGCCGCCCCACTTCCCCCCTGCTCGGGGGTCCGGCCTCCTGCGGCGGCGGGGCCGTGCTGGGGCTCTAATCCCGGTGCCGCGGCGACCCCCGGGGTGACGGGCCGGCCGCCCGCCCCGCTGCCGGGGGCTCCGGGGGTCCTGGGGCGCCGCCGCGCTGGCCCCGTCCCGCCCCCGCCCGTGTCATGTTCTAACTCGGGCTCGGTGACGGGCCCCGGTTATTTATATCGGCGCCCGCCCCCCCCAGCCCCCGCCGCCACCGGCGGAGCCGCGCTGCGCCCTCGCTCCGCGCTGCGCACCTGTGCCCCGCACCTGAGCCCGCACCTGAGCCCGCACCTGAGCCCCGCACCTGCCCGCACCTGCCCGCACCTGCCCGCCCATGAAGGTCGTACCGGGTGGGTGAGACCGGGGGGGCTGCGGAAGGAACGGGGATAGGCGGGGGGGGGGCTGGCGCCGCCGGGGCGCGTTGTCCCGGGATATAAAAAGCCGGGAGATGAGGGGACACTCCGGGGGCACGCGGAAAGGAGCGGGGACAGGACACGGCGCGGCGGGAGGCGGCTCCGGGCCCGGTCCGTTAAGGCGGAGCGGGCGCTGCCCCGCGGGGCGGGCGCTGCTCCGTCTGAGCCGCCGGTGCCCAGCCCGGGCCGTGTCCCCCATGGAGGACAGCGGTCGCTGTTCCCGTCGCGCTGGTGGCCGCGGGACACGCGGCGTCGCCTCGCCCTGGTCTGGTACTCGGCGGCGGCGGCGGGAGGAGCCGGGGCACCGGTGAGTTGGGCTCCGCTCGCCCCCCCACCCCGCGCTTGGTTGGGCTCGGCCCCTCGCCCCGCCCACCGGCCCGGGGAGGGGGGGAGCCACCCACACCTGCAGCCGCGAGTGGGTGGGGAGGGTCCTCGGGAGATTTAAGGGGGACCCACCCTCCCAAATTGGGGTGGGGGATTAGGGGAGGGGTGCGCTGCGCTGGGTTTTGGGGTGGGGGCTTCACCTGCCGGGGGGCGGCGGTGGTACCCAGGGGTGACTCAGCACTGGCACAGGGTGGTCCCCGAGTGCCCACCCCCTCCCTACTCTGCCACTTTCACGCGTGGATCTCCCGCGGCAGCGCTGGCGCTGCGCTCTCTGCCCAAACCCCCGCAGCATCCCCGAGCCGTGGAGCCGCCAATGTTTCGGGGACGGGTATCTGGTGACGGGGGGAGCCGGGGGGGATGCGGCTGTTTGAGCCCCCTGTGAGCCCCCCGCGCGCATCCCCGGAGCCACCTGCCCCCGGGCCGCCCCCGCCCTGCCCCGGCGCTTCCCGGGGCGTTGGCCGCGGTTTCCGCCAGTCGGTGCGCGGCACCGGCACCGTCACGGGGCTGCGCCGCTCCGGGATGGCCCCGGTCCCGCCGGAACTCGCCGCCCGTGCCAGATAAGGCGGGCAGGGCACCTTGGCCGGGCCGGAGCCCCCGCGGCTCCCCGCCGGGAAAGGGGGGGCCGCTGTCCCTGGCGCCGGGCCAGCCCGAAGGACGCCCCCAAGGTCGCACCTGCCCGGGGCCGTCATCCCGCCGGGGGCGCTCCTGGGATCCCTCCGGGGCCCGGGGGGTCTCCCCGTGATCCCTGTGCCGTGGGGAGGTCTCCTGGTGGTCCCTCCGGAGCTCGGGGGGCGCTCCTGGGGTCCCTCCGGGGCCCGGGGGGTGTCCCCGGTGGTCCCTGTGCTGGGGGGCGCTCCGCAGTCCCTCCGAGCTCGGGGGCGCTCCCTGGGTCCCTCCGGGGGCCAGGGGGGTCTCCGGTGGTCCCTGTGCCGGGGGGTGTCCCCGGTGGTCCCTGTGCCGCGCTGGGGCGGTGGGCTTGGTTTGAGCGCTGTTCGTGAAACCCTCCTGGGGGAGACGGGGAGTTTCCCGGTGCCCACGGAGGGATTTCCCGGTGCCCGTGGGGAGTTTCCCGGTGCCCACGGAGGGATTTCCCGGTGCCCGTGATGAGTTTCCCGGTGCCCGCGGTGGATTTGCTTTGAACACTGTTCATGAAACCCTCGTGGGGGGGACGGGGGGCTGCTCCGTGCCCACCGAGGGATTTCCCGGTGCCCTCGGGTGGGTTTCCCGGTGCCCACGAGGGGCTGTTCCGGCTGTTTCGGCGCCGCTCGTGGCGCAGTGCCAGGGCAGAGGTTTTTTTCGGGGACACCGCAGCTCGGCCGGCGCTCCTGTCCCGTGCCCGCGGGCCGGGGGCGCACAGAGCGGGGGCGGCGGGCCTGGGGGCGGCGGGCCGGGGGCCGAGCCCTGGGGAAGCTCGGGGGTGAGGCGCAGCTCGGCAGCCGCGCCGGCCGCTTTGGCAGCAGCTCGCCGCTGTTTGTTTGGCCCCGCTCCGGTTTCCAAGGCTGCCACAGACGTGGTGGCCGCGGTCGGGCGGGGGCCCAGAGGTTTGGGGAACCCCCGTGTCCCCCTTTCCTCTCCACTCAGTTTTTCCACCGCGCTGGCGGCTCTGGCGGTGCCAGGCTGGGTTCTGGATGCCGTTCCTGGCCGCAGCGGTGACTCACTTGCTCGGGGGCCGCGGCTGGCAACCCGCGGCATCCCCTCGGCGCGGCTCCCCGGCGCGGCTCCCCTGCCCCCGGCACGGCCCCTGGCGGCCCTGGGGAAGCTCTTCCCGTGTCCCAGCGGCGGGGCGGGCGTGGAAGGGTCCCGGAGCCGCGGGCAGGGTCCCGGAGCCGCGGGTAGCTCCGGGAAGCTGCGGGAAGCTCCGCAGGAGCATCCCCGGGACGCGTGGCCCGCTCCGGGCGGGGTCCCCGCTCACCGGCTGCTATCGCCGCCCCTTCCCCCCCCGTTCCTTATCTCCGCAGCGCAGCTGGGACGCTGTGGGGCTGAGCCGTGGGGTGGCACCGTGCCATGCCCAGCCCCCACTGCCGGCCTGGTTCGGCCTGCTTGTCTCGTGCCATGGTGGGGTTTGACAACGGAGCCCCCCGAGACCCCCCAGCCCCCCCCGAGACCCCCGCGCAGGGCTGGGCCCGGCTGCAGGTGCCCCCTCAGTACCCGGCACCGCGCGGGCTGTGGAGCTCAAACTGCTCCAGGGCCGCCCTGAGCGGGGATCCTGTGCCACGTCTGTGCCATGTCTGTGCCATGCCTGTGCCGTGTCTGTGCCATGCCTGTGCCGTGTCTGTGCCGTGTCTGTGCCGTGTCTGTGCCACGCCCTGTGCCACGCCCTGTGCCATGCCGTGTCTGTGCCGTGTCTGTGCCATGTCTGTGCCGTGCCGTGTCTGTGCCATGCCTGTGCCACGCCTGTGCCATGTCTGTGCCATTCTTGTGCCTGTGCCATGCCTGTGCCGTGCCTGTGCCATGCCTGTGCCATGCCTGTGCCATTCTTGTGCCTGTGCCACGCCTGTGCCATGCCGTGTCTCTGCCATGTCTGTGCCGTGCCTGTGCCGTGCCTCTGCCGTGCCAGGCCTGTGCCGTGTCTGTGCCATGCCATGCCATGTCTGTGCCGTGCCTGTGCCATGCCAGGCCTGTGCCATGCCTTTGTCCATGCCTGTGCCATGCCTGTGCCGTGCGTCTGTGCCGTGGTCTGTGCCGTGCCCTGTGCCATTCTTGTGCCATTCTTGTGCCATGCCAGGCCTGTGCCATGCCTGTGCCGTGCCATGTCTGTGTCTGTGCCGTGCCATGTCTGTGCCATTCTTGTGCCATGCCTGTGTCCATGCCATGCTGTGTCTTGCCTTTCTTGTACCATGCCATCCCTGTGCCATGCCTGTGTCCATGATGTGCCCGTGTCCATGCCAGGCCTGTGTCTGCGTCCGTGCCCATGCCGTGCTATGCCATGCCATGCTTGTGCCATGCCCGTGTCCATGCCTGTGCCATGGTCGTGCCATGCCATGCCTGTGTCTGTGCCTGTGTGCATGCCAGGCCTGTGTCTGTGTCCGTGCCATGCCATGCCATGCTTATGCCATGCCATGCCTGTATCCATGCCACGCCAGGCCCGTGTCCGTGCCATGCTTTTCTTGTGCCATGCCTGTGTCCATGCTTGTGCCATGCCATGCCTGTCTCCGTGCCATGCCAGGCCTGTGTCTGTGTCTGTGTCTGTGTCCGTGCCGTGCCATGCCGTGCCATGCCATGCCGTGTCCACACCCGGCAGCTGGAGCCCCCCCAGCTTTGCCCCGGCCCCGCTCTGTGCCTGCAGCCGTGCGGCCCGGGGGTCCCGCCGGGACCGGGGCTGGGGGCACTGACCGAGCGGCCGGCCCGGGGGTCCCGCCAGGGCTGGGGCTGGGGGCAGTGACCGAGCGGCCGGCCCGGGGGTCCCGCCGGGGCTGGGGGCAGTGACCGAGCGGCCGGCCCGGGGGTCCCGCCGGGGCCGGGCCGGGCTCGGCGCTGCCCGCGGGCAGGAGGAGCGGGCTGGCGCGCCCGTGGGCTGAGTGACTCACTGGCCGCGCTCCGGATTCCGCTGCGCTCCCACCAGACGCGGCCGGACGCGGCGCGGGCGGGGGGCTCCGGCCGAGCGGGACGCGCCATGGGCTTCTCGCTCTGCTGCTGCTGCTGCTGCGGGCCGCGAGAAGGTGACCGGCGGCCCGGGGGTTGGGGGCATCCCCCAGGACCCCCGTGCCCGCCGCACGCCCCTTCCCAGCACGATCAGGGCGTGCTGGCGGCGGGTCCGACCAGGGGCGGGGGCGGTGGGCGCTGGGGTCCCACCTAAAACCTCCCTGGGGGCTCCCTGTGGCGCAGGGACCCCCGCGGGAGGGGAATTCCGGGAGGAGCCGTGCTGCATGCGCGGTTCGCGCTGGGGGCTCGGCTGCCCCCAGCCCCGGCGGGCAGCTGGAGATGTCGGGGTGCCAGGCCTGGGGGCGCGGCCGGGCCGCGGCGGGGGTCCCAGCCCGGGCTGGGGGATGGAGTTTCCTCGGTACCCCCGGGCTGCAGGGGACGGGGTGTCCCCGTGTCCCCCCGTTCTCCGCGAGCGGTGGCGCAGCCGGGCTCGCCGCGGGGAGTGGCGGGCGTGCGGGCGGGTCCCGCCCGTTTCCCCGTCCCGTCCGCTCGGTGCCGCTGCTCGCTCCGGCCGCGGCTCCGGCGCTCGCCCGGCGCATCGGTGGCTCCGCTCCGTCTGCTCCGGGCCAGCGGCGCGGCCATGGCGGCTCCCGGTGCCGGCGGCGACTGGTTGAGCTGGCGGCTCCGCGCCCGAGCGCCGGCGGTACCTGAGCGCCCGGCTCTGCTGCACCGGTGACCGCGGGGAGGCGCGGGGGGTCCCGGGCGCGGCAGGGAGCGCGGGGGGCTCGCGGCGGGCTGCGGGGGCGGCGGGACGGGGGACACCCGGGAGCGGCGGGAGGGCGGGGGGACACGGGGAAGGGCGGGGAAGCGCGGGTCCCCTCTTGAGCAACGCCCTCCGTGGCACCGCCTCGGGGCCCGGCCGAGCCGAGTTTGGGGCGGGCTGAGCCGGGAGGGGTGGTTGTGTAAATGTGCGTGTTTATTTGCGTGTTTATTTGTGTGTTTATTTGCGTGTTTATTTGTGTGTGTGCGTGTTTGTGTGTGCGCACCTGCGCGGGCCAGCGCGTCTCAGTGCACACGTGTGTGTGTGTATTTATGTGTGTGTGTGTGTTTATGTGTGTGTTTATGTATATTTGCACACACGGCGTCCTGGTGCAGTTGTGTGTGATCAAACGTGTCACACGCAGTGACACACAGACATGTTTTCTCTGTGTGTTTATGTGTGTGTGTACACACACCATGTCCTGGTGCATCTGTGTGTGATCAAACGTGTCACACGCAGTGACACACGGATGTATTTTCTGTGTGTGTTTGCACACACCATGTCCTGGTGCAGGTGTGTGCACAAATGTGTCACACGCAGTGACACACAGACATGTTTTCTGTGTGTGTTTGCACACACGGCGTCCTGGTGCATCTGTGTGTGCACAAATGTGTCACATGCAGGGACACACAGATGTATTTTCTGTGTGTGTGTGTTTATGTGTGTGCTTGTGCACACAATGTTCTGGTGCATCTGTGTGTGCACAGATGTGTCACACGCAGTGACACAAATGTATTTTCTCTGTGTGTGTGTGTGCACACGGTGTTCTGGTGCAGGTGTGTGCAGAAATGTGTCACATGCAGTGGCAGATGTGTTCTGTGTGTGTGTTTATGCACACACGATATCCCGGTGCAGATGTGTGTGCACAAATGTGTCACACACTGTCACACAGGTGTATTCTCTGTGTGTATTTGCACACACGATATCCCGGTGCAGATGTGTGTGCACAAATGTGTCACACACTGTCACACAGGTGTATTCCCTGTGTGTGTGTGTGTTTATGCACACACAATGTTCTGGTGCAGGTGTGTGTATCCAAACGTGTCACACACTGTCACACAGGTGTATTCTCCGTGTGTGTGCACACAATGTCCCGGTGCAGGTGTGTGTGCACAAACGTGTCACATGCAGTCACACAGGTGTATTCTCTGTGTGTGTGTGTTTATGCACACAATGTCCCGGTGCAGGTGTGTGTATCCAAACGTGTCACACACAGTCACACAGGTGTGTTCTCTGTGTGTGTGTTTATGCACACACAATATCCTGGTGCAGGTGTGTGCACAAACGTGTCACATGCAGTGACACACAGGTGTATTTTCTGTGTGTGTGTGTTTATGCACACAATGTCCCGGTGCAGGTGTGTGTATCCAAACGTGTCACACACAGTCACACAGGTGTGTTCTCTGTGTGTTTATGCACACAATGTCCCGGTGCAGGTGTGTGCACAAACGTGTCACACACTGTCACACAGGTGTGTTCTCTGTGTGTGTGTTTATGCACACACAATATCCTGGTGCAGGTGTGTGCACAAACGTGTCACATGCAGTGACACACAGGTGTATTCTCTGTGTGTGTGTGTGTGTTTATGCACACAATGTCCCGGTGCAGGTGTGTGCACAAAAGTGTCACACACAGTCACACAGGTGTGTTCTCTGTGTGTGTGTGTTTATGCACACACAATATCCTGGTGCAGGTGTGTGCACAAACGTGTCACATGCAGTGACACACAGGTGTATTCTCTGTGTGTGTGTGTGTGTTTATGCACACACAATGTTCTGGTGCAGGTGTGTGCACAAACGTGTCACACACTGTCACACAGGTGTATTCTCTGTGTGTGTTTGCACACACAATGTCCCGGTGCAGGTGTGTGTGCACAAACGTGTCACACACAGTCACACAGGTGTATTCTCTGTGTGTGTTTGCACACACAATATCCTGGTGCAGGTGTGTATCCAAACGTGTCACACACTGTCACACAGGTGTATTCTGTGTGCACGCGTGTGCGGCTGTGCCGGTGTCTGTGTCTCTGGCTCAGCTCAGCTCCCCCTGCCCCGCTTTGCCGCCCCGTTCTCGCGGCCCGGGTGTCCCCCGGGTGTCCCCCGGGTGTCCCCCGGGTGTCCCCGCAGCCCCGGTGCGTGGCAGCAGCTCGCCTGCGCCCGCTCGCGGGTCGGGGTAGGGCGGCCCGGCGGCTCCCGGGGTTCCCTCGAGCCCCGAGACGCCGTGGGAGGGAGCTCGGGCCGGCCCGGTGGCGTCGGCAGCCGCGGGCGAGGCTGAGCAGCTCCTGCCCGGCCGGCCCGGCTGGCCCGTGGAGGTACCGGCACCGGAGCCGGCGCCGCCTGCCCCGGGAGCCGCGGGGCCGCCGCCAGGAGCCGCCGCTCCGGTCTTCAAAGCGCCGCCGCGTCCTCCCGGCCGGTGCCCGGCGGAGCGGGTGCGGCAGCCGGGGGGCGCCGGGTCTGGGGTGCCGGAGCGGCAGTGCCGGGTCTGGGGGCGCGGCAGCCGGGGGGCGCCGGGTCTGGGGGCGCCGGGTCTGGGGGTGCGGCAGCCGGGGGCGCCGGGTCTGGGCGCCGGAGCGGCAGTGCCGGGGTCTGGGGGTGCTGCAGCCGGGGGGCGCCGGGTCTGGGGGCGCTGGTCTGGGGTGCGGCAGCCGGGGGCGCCGGGTCTGGGGGCGCCGGTTCAGGGTGCGGCAGCCGGGGGCGCCAGGTCTGGGGGTGCCGGGTCTGGGGGTGCTGCAGCCGGGGGCGCCGGCTCTGGGGGCGCTGGGTCTGGTGCTGCAGCCGGGGGGCGCCGGGTCTGGGGGTGCCGGGTCTGGGGTGCCGGCTCTGGGGGTGCTGCAGCCGGGGGCGCCGGTTCTGGGGTGCCGGTTCTGGGGGTGCTGCAGCCGGGGGTCGCCGGGTCTGGGGTGCCGGAGCGGCAGTGCCGGGTCTGCAGGGTGCTGCAGCCGGGGGGCGCCGGGTCTGGTGCCGGAGCGGCAGTGCCGGGTCTAGGGGTGCTGCAGCCGGGGGGCGCCGGGTCTGAGGGGTGCCGGTTCTGGGGTGCCATTTCTGGGGTGCCGGTTCTGGGGTGCCATTTCTGAGGGTGCCGGTTCTAGCAGGGGTGCCGCTTGTGGGGGATGCCGTTTCTGGTGGTGCCGTTTCTGGGGGTGCCGTTTCTGGGGGTGCCAGTTCTGGGGGTGCCGATTCTGAAGGTGCCAGTTCTGGGGGTGCCGGTTCTGGGGGTGCCGTTTCTGGGGGTGCCGTTTCTGGGGGTGCCGATTCTGAAGGTGCCGGTTCTGAGTCATGCCGGTTCTGGCGGTGCTGGTTTTGGGGGTGCCGCTTGTGGGGGATGCTGGTTCTGATGGCACCGGTTCTGAGGGTGCCGTTTCTGGTGATGCCGTTTCTGGCGGTGCTGGTTTTAGGGGTGCCGGTTCTGGTGGTGCCGTTTCTGGGGAGTGCCGGTGTTGGGGGTACCAGAGCGGCGGTGCCGTTTCTGGGGGTGCCCTTCTGGGGTGCCGTTTCTGAGGGTGCCGGTGTTGGGGTGCCGGTTCCGGGGGGTGCCGTTTCTGGCGGTGCTGGTTTTGGGGTGCCGGTTCTGGGGGTGCCGGTTCTGGGGGTGCCGGTGTTGGGGGTGCCGGTGTTGGGGGTACCAGAGCGGCGGTGCCGGTTCCGGGGGGTGCCGCTCTGGGGGGTGCTGGTTCTGAGGGTGCCGGTTCTGGGGGTGCCGGTTCTGGGGTGCGCCGGTGTTGGGGATACCAGAACGGTGGTGCCGGTTCTGGGGGTGCCGGTGTTGGGGTACCAGAACGGCGTGCCGGTTCTGGGGTGCCGATTCTGGAGGTGCCGGTTCTGGGAGGGTGCCGGTGTTGGGGGTGCCGGTGTTGGGGATACCAGAACGGCGGTCCCGGTTCTAGGGAGTGCCGGTTCTGGGGGTGCCGGTGTTAGGGTACCAGAACGGCGGTGCCGATTCTGAGGGTGCCGATTCTGGGGGTGCCGGTTCTGGTGGTGCCGGTTCTGGGGGTGCCGGTTCCGCCCCTCACCCCCGGAGCGATCCCAGCCTCTCGGTCTCATCCCAGAGCCCGCCGTGCCCGGTCAGTTCGGTCCGTGTGAGCGCGGCGCCAAACCCCAGCAGTGCCGCCCCTGCCGCCGCCGTGTCCCCGTCCCGTCCGGTGGCACCTCGGGAGGTGTCCCCGCCGCCCCGCCGTGCGTCAGCAGCGCTCCCACCGCGCTCCGGGCGCCAGATGTGCCCGTGCCAGATGTGCCCGTGCCAGATGTGCCCGTGCCAGATGCGCTCTCGGCGGGAAAAAATGTGCGTGCCGGGGCCGGGCCGGGCCGTGCCGCCCGCATTCCCGCAGCGGCTTCGCGCTGGCTCCGACCCAGCGGCACCGAACCGGCCGCAGCAGCACGCACGGGGACACGGGGGTGACACGGGTGGGGGTGACACGGGTGGGACACGGGGTGACACGGGGTGGGACACGGGTGGGGAGTGACACAGGTGACGCAGGGGGACACAGGTGACACGGGGACACGGTGACTCGTGGGACACGGGTGGGGGTGACATCGGGTGGGGGTGACACGGGGGTGACACAGACACGGGGTGACACGGCGGTGACACGGTGGGTGCGGGGGTGACACGGGGACACAGTGGGCGGGCCCGGCGGCGTCCCGCGGTCCGCGTTTGGACCCGTGAGTCACAGCGGGACTCGGCCTTGGACTCCACGGGAGGAGGGGCAGCACTTGGGACAGAGCGGGGGCACCGAGCAGGGGATGTTAGGAAGTGCAGAGATGGATGTTGGGGTGCAGGGAGCCAGATGTTGGGATTGCAATAATGGATGTTGGGGGTGCAGGAGATGGATGTTGGGAGGTGCAGACACAAATATTGGGGATAGAGAAGCG